>JAGKTI010009064.1:7230-31920 GCA_018397915.1 Birgus latro
CATATACTCGTATCTTAGCCCCAAGGGGAGAAGGAACAGATCCTCACTGCACCACACCACATAAGGGTCAACTGCGCAGTGCAATCAGCGACATCCGCAGCAGGGCCCGACAGCAGAGCTGGTTTACCCCTGCCACATCATAATGGACCCATCCCCTTACTCACCCCTGACCTAATCACCTGATCAGACGAAATGTGGAAGAATATCCCCCCGAGGCCGTCTCATCATTTATTTATTCACAATTTCTCTCCAGTTATCCCTATCACGCGCAGCCACTCTTCCTTGCTGTACAGACATTCCTCTCGCAACTAACGCTCTCTTCACACTGTCCATCCATCCTATTCGTGGACTGCCTCTCAGCCTTACACCTCTTATATCCGATCCAGTTATCTTTTCATCAATCGCACTTCAGCCATTCTCTCCATATGCCCAAACCATCGCAGCACTCTCAGTTCAACTCGATCAGCCATCTCCCGCATAACTCCAGTTCTCCTTCGCACTTCATAATTTCTCACTCGATCAATACGCATCACTCCACACATACTGCCCTGACACCTCACCTCCATTACATTCACACTCTTCCTCTCTTACACCTATATATCATGTTTCAGCCTTAACTGCTCTATATTGAAGAAAAATCCCTTTATCAGATGAAAATTAAATCATCAGCAAAGAAATATGACATAATCCTGATCTTCCCACAACATGATCCACGGTACTAAGGACTAACAGTAACACAGCGTTTGGTGTAGCTCATAACAGAGCTTTGAATGCATTCATGACCATGATATACCGGTATGCTGAATATGTCTTTTGATCAGACACCTTGGATGGAATAGCAGCTTCAGTGCTGTGCAGTCAAAAACCATTCTGTGATTTCCAAAGAATATAGAATTCCCTGAAAGAGGTTGTTGGTTCTTCTCTTGTAGAAATTACCCTTCTAGTCTTCATATAGCAGATTTTGAAGGACAAGTACAAAGTTTCTCATATTTATTGTGCTGTAATACAATGAAAGTGTTTGGTCAAGTTAAGGTTAGTTTAATTCTAATGGATTATCGTTAGTGTTACAAAGACTCATTTCTCTAAAGTGACTCGCTATATTTTTTTATGGCACAGTAATATTATGTACCAGTATTCCGATGTAAAAGCAGCATGATCGCAATGGTGGCATATGTGAAGGGATGATGTCCCAGGAGATACTCATTGAGTCGCAGTAGCATGTGGTGGATGGGGACGCAAATCATCCACTCACTCAGTGTACGGATGCCTTATGGTCTCTACACTGAATGGTTTCCTGTACACAGAAAATCATTTACTACGCAGAGTGGTAACCATACAGTATAACCGGGATTTTTGGCCGGGTTAAGTGTCCCCCAGGTTCCCCTATCCAAAATCACTTAATCAGGCAGTCGTTTCAGAGAACCGCGGAGGGCCCAATACCTGCCCAGGACCCCAACCAAATGGGCAGATTCGCATGGCCATGTGGAATGTGAGAGGTGTGAATGAGGAGAGCAAGAGAATGGAAGTGGTGAATGTGTTCAAGAGGGCGAGATGTGCCGTGATGGCATTGTGTGACACAAAGATGAAAGGATGTGAAGTTGGGGAGTGGGTGGGTGTGAAATGTGTAAGATCCGACATGAATGGGCGAGGAAGATGCAAGGAAGGAGTTGCAGTGTTGTTGAATGAGGTGTGGCGGGAGGGAATGAGAGATTACAAATGTTTCAGCTCGAGGTGTATGTCAAGTTCAAGTTTGAAAAGGTGAAAGTGCCGGTCATTGTAGCGTATGCACCGTGTGAGGACAGGAGTGAGAGAGAAAGGCAGGGTTTGGGGTGAGCTGGTTGAAGCAGTGGGAGAAATGCCCAGGAGCTATACAGTGATCGAAATGAGTGATACTGAGGAAATGGGTTGTAATGGAGTACCAGGAGGAAATGATAATGGGAAGCGACTGAGGGATAATATGTCAGGAAAGGAGGTTGTGCATTTGTAACTCGTATTTCAAACACAAAGATGCACATATATATACATGGTATAGAGGGAACGGGGATCGTGTTGAAAGGAGCCTGATTGATTACGTGCTCGTAGAGAGGTCGATGCTGGGAATGGTTGATACAAGGGCCTTGAGAGGACGATGTGGAGGTCTGTCAGATCATATGATTGTGGTATGCAAGATCAAGCTGAGAGGAGTGAGGTGGAGTAGGAGAGAGAGGAGCAGTCAGGGACAAAGACTGAAAGTCGAGAAGCTGAGGATCAAAGAAATGGCAGGTGAATACAGGACCAAAGTAGGGGAGGAGTTAGAATCATTGAATTGGAATGAAATGGATCTGGACAGCCTGTGAAATCCATATAGGGACTGCTTAATTAGAAATGCTAGAGCGGTGTGTGGTATAAACAAAGAAGAAAGGTGCGGCATGGTGGGATGAAGAGGTTAAGAGAGCAGTGGAGGAAAAGAGGAAGAAGTGGCAAGAGTGGTTACAGGGCAGGGGTTCAGTTGAAATAACTGAATATACTGAGAGCAAGAAGCACGTAAAGAGACTTGTGAAGAGGAAAAAATGAGGAAAAAGATGATCTAGGAAGAAAAATGAATGAAAACTACTATGAAAATAGAAAGCTATTCTGGAAAGAGGTGCGGAAATGTAGAAGTGAAAGCAGAAAGAAATGTGACGGTGTGAAGGATGTAAGTTGTAGATTATTAACCCATGAGATGAAGTAAGGAGCAGATGGAAAGAACATTTTGGAAGCCAGGTGAATGGGAATAAAGAGATCAGAGCCACTGTAAGGATGTTTGGGTTTGGGGGTGTGCGGAGAAGGAATGCAGTGCCAGGAAACGTAACACTTGCACAGGTGAAGAGCGCTGTGATGCGGCTGAAAAATGGGAAAGCAGCTTGGGTTGATGAGGTGCATGCAGAGATGATTAAGTGTAGTGGTGAGAGCGGAATGAAGTGCTTGTTGGAGATATGTAAGAAGGTACGGATGAGTGAAACTGTACCAGCAGAGTGGAAAAAGCTGTGATTGTACCCCTGTACAAAAATGAAGGCGAGCGAAGTGAGTGCAAGAATTATCATGGCATAAGTTTATTGAGTGTGGTAGGGAAGGTATATGGAAGAAGTATTATAGAGAAAGTAAGCGAGATATCAGAAATCCTAAAGAGTGACGAACAGGGTGGCTTTTGGAGTGGCAAAGAATGTGTGGATCAAATATTTGCAGTGAGACAGATAGTGAAGAAGGCTTGCGAGAAGGACTATAAGGTGTTTATGGCATTCATGGTTCTGGAAAAACCATACGACAAAGTAGACAGAGAAGGATTATGGAAGGTTTTGCTCATGTACGGTGTAGATGGCAAACTGCTAGGTACCGTCAAGTGTTTTTATGATGGCAGTGAAGCATGTGTAAGGGTTAATGGGCATCTGAGTGAATAGTTCGCGATCGGTGTGGGCGTGCGACAAGGTTGTGTGATGGCTCCATGGTTGTTCAGTATATATATGAATAGGATGATGAGTAAAAACACGAGTAATGGAGAGGGGGATGGCGTTGGTAGTGAATGGCTGTGGATGGAATATCACAAATTTGTTGTATGCTGATGATGTACTACTACTTGCAAATACCGCACAAGAACTTGGTAGACTAGTGCAGAGTTTTGCTGATGTTTGTGAGCGTCGTGCCTTGAGAGTAAATGTAGAAAAGAGTAAAGTGATGGTTACTGAGAGAGTAGGTGACTCCCAGTGCGATGTTACAGTGAATGGAGAGAGACTGGAATTGGTGAGAGAGTTCAAATACCTGGGTACAGTGATAGAAAAGAGAGGAAAATGTGCAAAGGAAGTGGAAATTAGAGTGTCACAAGGAAGAAAGGTAGCAGGTGCAAGGAAGGCCTTGATAGGAAACAGAGGCTTGAGTGTTGCAGCTGCACGAGGCTTACATGAAGGAGTGTCGTGCCATTTTTAACATATGGATGTGAGACTATAGTGTGGCATGAAAATGAAAAAGTCAGGAGAGCAGTGGAGATGGGACTGCTGAGAAATGTATGCGGAGTACCGAGAGTGGATAGGATACGAAATAATGTGATTCGTGAAAGATGTGGAGTGAGGAAGTCCGTAGACACAAGAATCGAAGAGAGTGTACTGAGATGGTATGGTCATGTGGAGAGAATGGATAACAATAGAGTGGTGAAAAAAGGTATGTTTGAGCGAATTTGAAGGAGGGAGGAGGCGAGGTAGGTCAAGAAGGTGGAGGGATATGGTGGATGAGTGTATGAGGAAGAGAGGTTTGGATGTAGGTGAGGCTAGAGGACTGACGAGAGGTTGGATGTCGGTGAGGCTACAGGACTGACGAGAGATCGAGCTGGCTGGATGAATATTGTGAAAAGAAGCGCATGATCAGGGAACGTGACAGCGTCCGGATTATGTCTATCGGATACGTTTATGTGAAGCTACAGAACGTGGTGAATGCTTTTGGCGTATCAGATAGAGCCAGGATCCCGGGGGCTTGAATGTCGAGTGAATGGAAGCGGGGCCCATTGGAGTGGGCAAATTTGGGAAGTCTGGACATTGCTACTCCTCACCCTGCCCTAGGATGGGAAAGGAGGTGCAGATGATGATGTCGATGATGATGAATATTAGTTTTTAATTCTTTCAAAATGGCATGCATATCACAGTATTGGGTACGTAGTTTCCATGTGTTTTTTTTTTTTCCCTGAATATGCAGGAAGAAACTGCTCATCTCCGTTATTTAAAGTTTGGTATGGCTCCATGCAATAGATAAAAAAAATAACCATACAGACTAAAGGGCAGATGGGCATACAAAGAAACCGAATCACTAAACTCTCGCTACGTGCTCTAGTATTATTAAGCAGTAAAAAAAAAAAAAAGTATACAGAAGAGGTAAACGAAGAAAATATCTGGTGACTTTTTAAATTACAGTACGGATATTTGCACCGCAAAAACAGTAAGATGTTAAAATTTGACAGTAACGGAAGCAGACATAAGAGACTTAAAAAAAAAAAAAAAATGGGAACGATCCCAATTTCAGCGTACCGGTAGTTCAGCAAGAGTGCTTAAAACTGTCACTTGTCTACAAAATAAGATAAGGAGACGAGATAAACGTCACCAAGTGCTTCACCGGAATCATTTTTACCTGTGGCCGAGTATTCAAGGCTAAACACTAACTTCAGCAGTAGCAGCTCAACAAAACTGCTGCTGCTGCTGCTGCTGCTAGTACTACTACTGTTACTACTACTACTACTAATAATAATAATGTGCAGTTTCTTCCTGTGCATTCAGAGGGAACATTGAAATTGCATACCCACTTCCGCAATATGCATGCCGATTTGAAACAGGTACTGTTTCCAATAATATTACAGAGACAAAAGAACTAAGTATCCCCATGTAAAAGTCACAGAATGGCAGTGGTGGCAAATTGGAAGGGTGGATATCCATAGATGCTCAGTGAGTACTATAGCAGTAGTAGTAGTAGTAGTAGTAGTAGTAGTAGTAGTTAGCAGAGGTGAACCCCGCCAACAGCTTGTACTACACATCAAAGCGATATCTGCCCTCCTTCCCCTATTCTTTATCTTTTAAAATTTTTGGAGGGGGTTAAATCCCACTTAAAAAATGGTAGAAAATTTTATGGTGGAATTTGGTGAGGAGGGGGGGGGTTGATCCCTCATAAAAATCATCGTTTGAAAATTGTACTGTATATAGTGGATGACCTTCGGAGTAACCAAACGAACTTACCTCAGAAGTTTCATTTAAATCCATCAAATAGCCTAGGAGTAGGTGGACACACACACACACACACACACACACACACACATACACACACACACACACACACACACACACACACACACTCTGAGGCTGAATCTCGTGTAACGGTAGTCTACAGAAAAGTTGCCGAAGCTTTTATATTCTAGCTTCGTTGGATTTGTAATCATCATCTTCATCACCCGATCCTATGCCGCCCCATGAGGAGCGTAGGAGTCCGGGGCTAAACAAGTTGGTCCTGACATTTAAGATGAGAGTGACCAGCCTCACTTATCCCTGAGTGGCATTACGTGAAGAATAAACCCCAACCATCCCTTGGATATAAACCTGCACTTGCTCAATCCGATTGGAGTGCATTAATTACCCACTAAACCACCAGGCGCCATAATTTGGTTATATGGTTACCACCCAGCGTAGTAAATGGTTTCCTGGTGTACAGGAAATAATTTGGCTTGTCACTCAGTGCAGAGTCACCCATAGACAGAAGAAAGAGGAAAGAGTGAAGGAGAGACAGAAGAGGGAGTGTAAAGTCACCCGTAGGCAGAAGGAAGAGGAAAGAATGAAGGAAAGAAAGAAGAGGAAGGAAGGAAGAGAGGAAAGGGCAGACACCCAAAGCAGCACTACGTCGAGTGAGTGGAAGGTGAGCACCACCAGTAATAATAATGATAATAATAATCCATCCATCCACTACATTTCATTAACATCCCAATTTCCGTTCTCACCTAAAAGATGGAATGAAGTATGGCCCAGAAACAAAGTGAAAGCACGAAACTAAATTATCAATCGGCATGACCACTGAAATTAATATTTACAATGATAATAATTATAATACCTGCATTTTACATTTAATCTTTGAAATGAAACAAGAAACCACTAAGTGTGGCATGCTCTACCGGGTTCATGGAGACAGTGTATCAGGCCACTTGTGTTACTTATCGTAGACCTTTGTTGTTATCGCATGAGAGAACCTTGTGTAACCGTTTAGAGAGAGAGAGAGAGAGAGAGAGAGAGAGAGAGAGAGAGAGAGAGAGAGAGAGAGAGAGAGAGAGACTTAGTTGCGGGGTTGGAATGGAATTACGGATGGCATGTGATTCAAGACGAGGAATGATGGAAGCTAAACCTGAGGTGAAAAGGACTACAGTGCACTTAAATCAATCTGTGGGGGTTTGCCTGTTGCTGAGAGAGAGAAATAAAATTATGCAAGCATCTGCTCTACACCACTAGTGTTCATTTCGGGTCGTAAATCCCTCCCCCCTCTAATATTTTTGCAGCCAAACAATAATGTCTACTCCATACATGTAGAGAAATTTTAAAAGTGTCTTGATAAATGAATGAGAACGTTAGATATGAATTGCTGCGTGTTCCACCTCTTCCTAGTGCACTGTGGCCGAGATAGAACGACGCCCAGCCTGGCAAATGTGTTGCAGATCATTACCATATAGCACTTTATATATAATTTTCTGCACTTAATTCCCCGCAAAATTTCCACTAAACTGTATAATGCCTTTTTAGTTATTATAAATAATGGTGATAAATAACGTACAATAGGCAACAGGGGATTGTCAAAGCCATATAAGGAAGATATTAACTTAATTAGCAACCTGACCAAGTGATATCGTTGCTCCCAAACACATGGGGCGCGTCACACACCCATCCCATCCCACGCCTCTCTCACACTCCCACCGTCCACGTCGACGAACCTGCTCGCACAAAACTCTGTCCGTGCTAAAGTAAGTTATCTCTGTACGTGGTCAGATAACAGTTAGTGCTCTTTCTACGTATCAGACACTTCCTGTGTGTATTGCAGAAGTAGTCGCATTCTAGGTGGCATAGGTTTCTTTTCGTTTGTGATTTTGCATATTACAATTGACTTTCTCCTATTAACGACGTAGTTTGGATCATCAACGTACAAGAGGATGCCGTAATATAATGTGCAGAAATCGCTGAGGTAACGTACAGTGCGTATTATTGATCTCAGAGCCACCCCTTGACTCCTTTGACGTTCTTTCTAGTTATTATTTTCTCCAGATAACTCTTCCGCTTAGGGAACACTTTTCGAACTGGAGAGGTGCTTGCCTCACTGATGATAAGGAACTCGAAACTGGTTAAAATATGGTAGAAGTAAGAGTGAAATGTAAAAATGTCGTAGGACTGAAGGAGTTTCATCACATACTGTAGGGGTGTATATATAACTGCATAATTATACAACTCTCCTTCCTGACGGCCAATTTTTCGGATGTTGAGGGGACGGCTCAGCCAACGTTATCACTCTGCCTTGCATCTTTAGATTTCCTACCTCCCCTGTCACACCCACCCCCACACTAGTAGACTGAGCCGTCCCAACAACACAAGATACTACCGGGTGATTTTCTAGTGGGGCGCTACTTATGGACCACTTTCCACACACACACACACACACACACACACACACACACACACAGGTGCTTTAGTTTAACACCCAATGAAAAGAATGACCAAGCAAAACGCGTCTGATATTCAGGGGGGGAAAGCTTGCCTTAAGGTAAGGTGAAGTTGAAATAATTTAGTGGTAGGTGTGTTGTACAGCATCCCTGGTGGCAAATATAAAGGTTTGAGGATCCTCTGTGGTACAGTGGTAGAATGTGCGTCTCGCATGTTGGTGGACGCGTGTTCGCCTCCCACCAGAGTTGTTAAAAATTTGGGAAGTGTTCACCGAGCCACTTACTACTTTGGCGGACATAAGTGGTGCTGTGGTTGAACCAGTGTCGGATTATAGTATGCTTGCACCCAGTCGGCTGAAGGCGGGTCGATTACACTTGGTTCACAGACTACACACACATCCAAAGCCACTCCAACACAACACTCACACTTACAAGCACTTCTCACCCTACATACAATCTCTGCAGAACACCACATATTGGTGGAGTGGAGATACAGATAGATCGAATCCAGCCTAAATGTGATACAAGCTTTCCTTTAAATCCCTTCAGTCTGATGACGTAGTTTTTTTTCCTACCACCACCAGACAATTTTTTCAACTGAGGACAGATCTGTGGCAGTGAAGGGGTTAATAGATGCCGGTTCGAAAGCCTCTCCAAAGCTGAATAAAATAGTTTGGTAACGAGCAAATTATGTCGTCCGAGTAGTTTAAAAGCCCGGGTATATCACATCGTACGGAGAGGGTTATTTTCATTTTTTTACATAGTTTTCTTTAAGGAGAGAGAGATAGAGAGCACTTCTAATAAGAAGAGCACGTACTAAATTATTTCGTAATCACGTAGCTGCTCTTTAACACTTCACACGTGTGTGACGTGGTGCAGAGTACCGTAGGTATCTGTTCGGCCCTCGATGACTATACAGCAGTCCTTCCTTTCATGTCAGCTCACCTTTTTTCTGATTCAACAGCAGTCCTTCATGCCAACCCACTCCATCTGCCTTCGTATCCTTGCTCACTGTGTTTCAGTCCATTCATACCCATAGTAAATCAGTCTCATTGTTATTCATTACATCCCAGCCCACCTTTCAGCAAATGTCACACTGTTATTCGTTCCACCTCACCTCATTTAGTAAATCTGTTTCAGTGTTATTCATTGTCTCAGCCCGCTTTTCATTAAATCTGTCTTGCTATTATTTATTCCATGTCAGTCCACCCTATAAATTTGTCTCACTGTTGTTCATTCCATTCCAGTCCCAGGAAATGTATCCCAGTATCTCTCATTCCATCCCAAACCATCTTTAAGTAAATCTGTTTCATTTGCAGTTCATCATAATCCATCTTTTGTAGTCAGTGGCGTAGCTAGCCGTCTGACGGTAGGGGTTGTGTGAAGGGGGAGTGAGGGCGATGGGAGAGGGACAGGGGGGAATATGGTATATATATATATATATATATACTGCCAGTACATACTACTACTACTCACCACAGTATCACACGGTTTTTCACAATTATTGCAACTTGACAAGTGCTACTATTACAACTTACAGTATACATGTCCGAAATACTCTGGGGGAAAAAAATACTATGATAAAAGGCTAGGTGCAGATACATCAGAGGGCATATTTTTTAAAAAGAAAATATCAGATGCTGTGTGCATATGTTGCTTACCCAGAATAAGCGTTATGTAGCTATTTCCCGTACTCATAAGGACTATCGAGTACTCTGCAAACATTGGCTGAGGGTAGCACCAGGTGAACGTGGAATTTATAATTTTCAGTGAAAACAAAAGGGAACAGTTTTTCTCCAGCTGGCGCAGTGGGGGGTGGGGTGGGGGGGGGAGAGCCAGCGATCTGTAGAGGGGGCGTACGTTTTTTTTTTTTCCCCGACTGCGCATAGGCTTCACAGCCTGCTGTCAAGGCCCAGCAGTCCTCCTACATACCATACACCTCTACATGTCACATCTTCGGCGCTAACACCCACCGTCCATATTGAATACATGCTAGGCTGTCTCATACAGGACTTGTGTATCGGTATTAGCGGGGGTATTTTTACATGTCGGCGGGTCTTCTGGTAGATCAGTAAAGCCTGATTTAATGAAATTCAAGTCCTTAAACTGTTCCCTGCCCCAGCGGGGATTTGAACCTGGGTCCGTCGGGACTGCAGGCCACCTCTCTACCGATTGCTTAATTATGCTGCTGCTCTTAGTAAATCAGTTGTACTGTCATTCATTCCACCTCTTTCAATAAATTCTCCTTCATCCAAACTCTGCTTAGCTGTGTAACGAAACTTGTAACTTCGATTGGCGAGGGTCGTTTTGCAGGAAAAAGCTGGGACTTGAGCAGAAATTATTTGCCCTCACTCTGTCGTGGTTGGGTCTTCTTTATTATTCTGTTCCACTCAACGAGAGTTATTTTATTAAGCTAAAGAGATGAGCCGTAGGATACTGGTACCATTTACCGTCATGGTCGGAGCGACTTTATTGTTGGATTCCAGTTAACAGTAGGTGATTTTAATCAGCTGTGAGGTTCAGTCACAGGAACTTGCGAATGTTGGTGACCATCGTGCAGTTTATAGGCATGTATATACGCGTTTTTCCCGGCTTACACACTAAAACATAGTCATCCCACTGGGAGCAACCCGCGCAAGACGACGACGTCACAGGGTCCCTTAGCACGGTAGCCTTGTGCCGTCAGTTGGCTGAGCCCGCCTGCCCGAAACAGCGGCATCCAGTAGGGCGCAGGTGTGTCTCCCCTCAGTCTCCTCGTGCGCGAAGGTAAGGTGTGCAGCTGCTGCAGCATTTGAAAACATGCCATTTTAAATACGGAGTAATTTCCGAAGCTAAAGAGGTCAAAATAAGCTTAAAAGGTAAAGGTATACTTTACTTGAAGCAGTAGAAGGACCTTACCAATTCCTCCATTTCGTTTTCCGTATATTTCTATTTTCAGGGTGGTAAATTACCTTTTCCTGCTGAAAAATTTCCCACCTTTTTTTTTTTTTTTATCATCACGTTCTTTAAGCCGTACCTGTGGTTGTTTGTTGACGGCATAATGGAAGGATGTTAACGTACTGAAAGGTGGATTTTGTTTCCCAACTTCCCAAGGTGATAACGGTTAGGTCAGGATTGATTAGGTTAGGTTAGATTAAATTAGACAGTTAAGCAAGGCTAGGGTAGGTTTAGTTAAACATTTAGGGTAGGACAGTCCCTTCTCCCCTTTTCGCCATTACACACAACAAATCAAACAAGTTGACACCACTGAGTATATGGAGGGGCTTTCTCATGGGTTGCACCGCGTACTTTGTATGCCCGTTGCCAGGGCCCCAGGGCGGCGCTGATGATGTTTATGCACTACACTCGACGCCCGTGCCTTTTGAAATCAGCCGATGAATTCAGAAAATATAGTGCCATGGTCCACTGCACAGCAAGAATATAGTGCCATGGCCCACTACTCAGCTTATGTAAGCAACAGCGAAACAAACAGCAAGCTAAGAACAGTGTTCCAGTTGCACTACCATGGTGGAGGCGACGAGTGCTGGTGTTTCAATGTGGCTGCCAAAATCGCATGCTCGCTGCGGAGATATCCCTTCCATACTACAGAGCTCGGTGGTTGACAGCGGAACTTAGCTAAAAACGATGGGGGATATAAATTTCGCAAGAAACGTTTATTCACTACCCCAGAAATAATCTGAAAAATTAAGCAGACTATCAGGAAGAAAAACTGATTTCGTAAGGTGCTTCTACTGCTTCAGATGAAGCGTACATTTACCGCTTAAAAAGTTTACTGTTATCAAAGAAAATTAAAGCTGATTATAAAGTTTTATAAAATGATGATTGATGTTTGAAATAAAGTATCCACCCACGGTGTACACCTATATCCGCATGTTGCACTACATCCTCCCATGGTGTTCGCATGTTGCAGTGTAATGCATTCCTGCATTTACTTAAAACGTCATTCATCGTTTTATAAAACTTTAAATCAACTTTAATTGTCTTTGATACTGGTAAACTTTTCAAGCTAATTTTGACCTCTAGCTTCGGAAATTATTCCATATTTAAACCAGCTGCTTATATTGCAAGCCATTTGTAACTATAAATATGTTAAAATAAGAAGAGATGTAGATTTGCCACACTCCTCAGTGTTGCAATAACCAATGAGCAGCCTTAATTCAAACGTCTCTTGGTTCCAGCTACAAGAGCTGAATGAACAGGATATGCTTGTCTTGAGTTATCCCTTTAACTCTCGTTTCCTTGCTCTGGGAGACCTTGTGATGTCATCTTCCTGCGCGTGGGATGACTATAAACTACTTCGACTATGGTTTACCAGAGCACGCAAGTATTTTCGTCATATTCATGCTTTTGCCAGATGATTTTATTCAAGTTAAGAGAAACGTTTCGAATTGGAGGTTTATACATATCATTTACCCTAGGGTTGCCATATCTGAATTGTCAAAATCCAGGACGCCTCCGCTGAAACCCTTGCTCCCCCCCCCCAACACACTTTGGGCCTTTGGGGTTATGAAACCTTTATATATATTATGTACTGCTGTACTGTACCACAATCTTTAATCTTTTTACAATACAATGGACAACAGGCAGAGTACAGAATTGGCTAGTTTATGACTGAACCTGGCCGCACTATGGGGTAGTACTACTACTCTGTGGCCAGATTGTGTCACAAAGAATTCCGCCACCGTATTCCTTGCGTGTCGTAAAAGGCGACTAAAAGTGGCGGGGTGAGGGGACTAGGAACCCCCTCCTCTGTTTTTTAGTTCCTAAAAAGAGACAGGCCAGAGAAAGGGATGGGGGATCGAGTTATCCCCGTACCCTGAAGGTTGGGTCTATGAATGTGCGTGGTTGTAGTACGATTGAGGCTAAAAGGGAGGAGATTGGGAGAATGTTTGTGAGAAGAAAGTTGGATGTGTTAGCTTTGAGTGAAACAAAGATGAAAGGGAAAGGTGAGTCTATGTTTGGAAGTGTGAATGGAAGATTGTCAGGTGTTGATAGAGGAAGGGCAAGAGAAGGTGTGGCCTTGTTAGTGAGCCCGGAAGTACAGCAGTGTGTGATTGAATGGAAGGTGTCATCGAGACTGATGTGGATGAAAGCGAAATTTGAACGTGAGTTGTGGGTGTTTGTGAGAGTGCATATGGGCCTGGTAGTGAAAGGGATGAAGAGGAGTCTTTCTGGAATGATGTTGATGAGTGTTTGCAGAGCTTTGGAGCGAATGTGAATGTGGTAATGATGGGGGATCTGAATGCTGTAGTGGGAAATGTAGCAGTTGAAGGTGTAGTTGGTATGCAAGGTGTGCCTGGAAGAAATGAAAATGGGGAACGAATGATAGGTGTGTGTGTTGAGCGAGAGATGGTGATTGGGAATACCTTGTTTGAGAAGAAAGATATTTATAAGTATACATGGGTGAGACAGGAGAGTGGAAGGGTTGTTGACAGAGCATTGATGGACTATGTGGTTGTGTCCAGGAATGTAATAGGAAGATTGTTGGATGTGAGAGTTTTGAGAAGGGAGGGTGGAGGTATGTCTGACCACTACCTGGTGGAGGGAAACTTGAGAGTAGGTAAGAGATAGGTGAGAGCTAGGAGAGTTAGGTGTGGCAGGGAGGTTTTGAAGTGAGTGAGTTGGATAAAAGAGAGAAAATGATAGAGTATCAGGAGAAATTAAGAGATCAGTGGAACACAGTGAAAGATCAGGAGATTGGCAGTGTGGAGGAGGAATGGCAGTTGTTTAAGAGTGCTGTGGTGGGGCATGCAGAAGAGGTGTGTGGTGTGAGACGAGTGGGTGGTGGTGTAAGAAAGGGAAGTGAATGGTGGTGCGAGGAAGTAAGTGTGGCTGTGGTTGAGAAGAGACATGCATATGAAGTGTGGTTGCAGAGGAAGGATGAGCTGTCATATGAGAGGTATAAGGAAAAGAGGAATAGGGCGAGAAGGGTTGTGCGTGATGCTAAAGTGGCAGCAGATGAGAGGTGGGGTAGGCGGTTGACTGAGAATTTTCAAGAGAATAAGAAAATGTTTTGGAAGGAGGTGAAAAGGGTGCGAAAGGGAGAGTCTGGGAAGGAGGACCGAGTAAAAGCAGAGGATGGAAGGATGTTAATTGAGATAGTAAGGAAGAGATGGGCGGAGTATTTTGAAAGATTGTTAAATGTAGGGGAGGAAAGGGAGGCTGAGATTGTGGCAGATGGAAGGGTGCAAGGAATTTATGTGTTGGGAGAGTTGAATGAATCTTTGATCACGGTGGAGGAAGTGCAAGAGGTAGTAAAGCAGATGAAAACAGGGAAGGCTGCAGGTATGGATGGGTGTGCTGTGGAATGCCTGAAAGGTGGTGGAGCAACTATTGTTGACTGGTTAGTAAGATTGATTGTTGAATGTGTGCTTTGTGCAAGGTATGGTGCCAGTTGACTGGGCAAGTGCTTGTGTGGTCCCATTGTATAAAGGTAAGGGTGATAAGTATGAATGTACTAGCTTTAGAGGTATAAGTCTGTTGAGTGTTGTAGGTAAGGTGTATGGTAGAGTGTTAATTAAGAGAGTTAGAGAGGGTACAGAGGGAATGATTGGTGATGAGCAGTGTGGCATTAGAAGAGGGAGGGGATGTGTGGATCAGGTGTTTGCTGTGAGACAGGTGTGTGAAAAGTATTTAGCGAAAGGTAAGGATGTGTTTTGGGGATTCATGGATTTAGAGAGAGCATATGATAGAATTGATAGGGAGGCTTTGTGGATTGTTTTAAGATTGTATGGGCTTGATGGCAGGTTACTAAAAGGAGTGAAAAGTTTTTATGTAAATAGTAGAGCGTGTGTAAGAGTGGGAAATACTGTGAGTGATTGGTTTCCTGTTAGAATGGGGCTGCGGCAGGGATGTGTGATGTCGCCCTGGTTGTTTAATATTTATATGGAAGGTGTTGTAAGGGAGGTGAATGCAAGAGTGTTAGGTGGAGGACTGAGTCTGGTGAATGATGGTAGAGAGTGGAATCTGAAGCAGCTGCTGTTTGCGGATGATACTGCACTGGTGGCTGATTCAGAGGAGAGATTGAGACAGTTGGCAGAGGAGTTTGGAAGGGTGTGTGAAAGGAGGAAACTGAAAATAAATGAGAATAAGAGTAAGGTGATGAAGTGTACGAGGTTGGTAGATGGTAGGAGGATGAATATAGTTTTGAATGGTGAGTTGCTTGAGGAGGTTGAGTGTTTTAAGTATTTAGGGTCACATGTTGCTATGGATGGAAGAATAGATGCAGAAGTGAAGTTTAGAATGAATGAAGTTGGAAAGGTGCAGGGAGGAATAATAAAAGTGTTTAGATGTTGTTCATTTAGAATGGATGTAAAGAGAAGGCTGTATGAGGGTATTGTGGTACCTACTGCATTATATGGGGCTGAAACATGGAATATGGGTGTAGCAGAGAGGAAAAGTTTGAATGTAATGGAGATGAGGTGTCTGAGGAGTATGTGTGGAGTGACGCGTATGGATCGAGTGAGAAATGATGAAGTGCGAAGGAGAACTGGAATTGTTCGGGAGATGGCTGATCGAGTTGAGCAGAGGGTGTTGCGATGGTTTGGCCATATGGAGAGAATGGATAATGAGCGATTGGTGAAAAAGATAACTAGATCTGATGTGAGAGGTGTAAGGCTGAGAGGAAGACCACGAATAGGATGGATGGACAGTGTGAAGAGAGCGTTGGATGCGAGAGGGTTGTCTGTTGAGCAAGGAAGAGTGGCTGTGCGTGATAGAAATGAATGGAGAGAAATTGTGAATGAAGAAATGATGACGCAGCCCTGAGGGGATATTCTCCTGCATTTTGTCTGATCAGCTGATCAGGTCAGGTGCGGGTAAGGGGCTGGATTCATTATGATGTGGCAGGGGTAAACCAGCTTGCTGTCGTGCCCTGCTGCGGATGTCACTAACTGCACTGCGTAGTTGACCCTCGTGCGGTGTGGTGCGGTAAATCTGTCCCTTCTCCCCTTTGGGGCTAAGATGCGAATGAATGTGTATGAGTGGATGAGTAAATTGGTAGTGTGTTGACCTGTCTCGGCTACCTCCATTTTCTTGGGGGAAGCAGCCTTAGACGCAGCATAAGATCATAAGAATAACAAATGCAGCAAATGCTATGGTGTAAAAATGAAAACTAAGCCAATAATTTTGTGCAGTTACAATTTATTTTGTGGCTATAACAGACTAAGTACGGAAAAAAAAAAAAAAAAAACTCATGGTTGAACAATTGGAAAAGACAGGACATTTTAGCTAGTTGCTAGCACTAAACAAGCCAAGTTGGCAACACTTACCAGCTGATGAAATCAACAAAGGTCTCTCTCTCTCTCTTACAGAGTTTAATGGTATGTTATATTTTTCGAGAAAAGTGATGGAAGCTGAAATTCCGGACTCTTGGAGAATTTTTAAAATTCCTCCCGGACGAATTTTTTGACACCTAAATGCAGGACATGTCCGGGAAAATCCATAAGAGGTGTACCCTGATCTGAATAAAATCGACTGCAGATAGCATGAAGCAAATAAAGTCAGTTATTGGCCTGAAGAAGTTAAGGATTAGTGCAGGCAATAGGCATAAATCTAAGCCTTTTTTGAGGCCTCACACACCGTTCTTCTACAGCCCAGACAAGGGTAAGATGGTGGACATAAAGAAAGTGGCTGGTCCTGTGCAGCTGGGTGAGGGTCCACACTGGGATCCGGTCCACCAGTGTCTCCTGTACGTGGACATCATGGCCGGCCACGTCCACCGATGCTTCCCCGACACCAACAAGCATCAGCATCTCATCGTGGGTCAGTGACACGCCTTGGCTTAGATTTTCGTTGGCACCGCTTAACTAGCTTTTTTTTTTTTTTCCTACACCTGACTTGTGTCTTGTATGTTGTGTCTTTTTTATATAGAAATATATTGCATAAATAACACACGAGAGAACATTAACATGCCAAGTACATAAATAAGCTGGTAAGAAAGAAATATCAGTAAGCTTCCTAAACGCACGAAATACTGTCCCATGGCCCGAATTCAGACAATTATATTCTCAGTTTTGTTATAACTTTGATTTTTTTTTTTTTTCACAGGAACGGCTAGAAAAGTGCAGAATTTTCCCCGTCTCAAAAAAAAAAAAAAAAAAAAAAAAACTAGGTTAAATTATTTATGCAGGAAGAATGTGGGAATGCAGAATCTTCCACTGTGTCTGTTCGTCCCGTAAAACCAATTTAAACAAATGTAAGTTAGGTCAGGGAATGGCTTGTAAAAGTTTCAGATTCCCACCCCTTCATTCCAGTTCAAAGCCTTGTATTCTGGACTACTTATCACACTGCCACATCTGCGGTGGTTTAATTTGCATGTTACACTTCTACCCCTTCACCACGATAACGTATTTTTTTTAAATGTATCATAGTTTTCCGTTCAAACTATAGGGGTTGGGAAAAGCCTTAGTTAATTCCTTTCATGCTAAGGGTGTATTCGAAGCAGAATAAAGAATCAGGTGATAATAATAATAGTAGTGAATGGGTTAATATTGCCTGATAAATCAATTTATATTTTATTAATTTCAACATTGTTTGCATCAGTAATATCCAAGAGTATGTTCAGATGTAATAGGCAAAATAAATGGTTGATGAACAAGTGTTAGGAAATCTCGGCAAACGAGGATACAGCCACATATCAATTGATTCAGTTGTAGTCTTTTGTTATCTTCATTACCTCTCCACTATCTTGAATCAGTAGCTGATTCAACTTCAGCTGCATCAGTCCTTCATTCAGGTCACCTTGTATAGATTTGGTAATAAGTGCAGTCCTTTCCGTTACACTCAACTCTCCACCTTACCCTGGCCCAACAGTAGTCCTCCAGTACATCACCTAATTGTGGTTCAGATGCCGCCCTGGATCAGAAGCTAGTAATACATGTTCTGGAGGTCCATTTTTACCTGTTTGTCTTCTCTGGTGTCAGTTGGCCCAGTTCCGTAAGATACATTTCTGTGCATGCGCAAATCTGTCTTCAAGAGTTCAAAATAAATATTTTCACTAAAACATCAGAATTGGCTCATATGTCTGCTTTGGTGGCATTTGACTCTGTTAACCCTTTCAGGCATTTACAGTACATTGATCAGACTAATGCCACATGATTTTATTCGGCCTAGGAAAGGCATCCTTGGCTTGAAGGGCTAGACGTTATCAGGGCGAGGACGTCTCTTTTTCTTAATTCTGATTAATGTCAGGTGATTTTGATTCAGCTAATGAAACCTGTTTTTAGGGAGAAGGGGTTATAGTTAATCCCCAGAACCCAAGGACGTCGTTTTCTTTTTCCAGATCACACGTAAAGTTTTTCTGGAGAAGAATGTCCTTGGGCTGAAGGGGTTATCTCTTTAATAGGCACTTTGCAAATCTGTTGCTAAAAAAATTACTATTATAAGATATTCTTTTATTTATATGAAAAAGGAAGAGCTTTTACTTCATACATTCTTCATATCTCCTTTAGTTCTCATAATGTGAGTCTCAGCAGTTTTGTTCAAGTGCCTTTATAAGTAACGGTATTGCTCATAATTAATGATGTGCCTGTCAACCTAAAAACAGGTGTTTGTATTAGAAACAGGCCTTGTTTTTTCAAACAGCGTTGGAAAAAAGAAATATAATAACTGTGCATTCATAAATATTTACAATCATTAATATCGATGTTGTATTTTGTAGTATAGAAACAAAATTAATATATTTTTTTGTATATAAGAACCTTTTGCATCACACAGATATATTTATGCAGCCTGTTTAATCATTGCATCGATATCAGTGCAAAAGTTTATCTTTTCTGTACCTCCATTTCGGTATACTGTACACTGTACTTGTTGAATATGCCTCACCATTTTTGTTGAGCAAAAGGTCAAAAAGCTAAGTGCATCATCCGATTGCTCTGTATCATGAAGTACTTCGCTTTTTTGCCCATAAAATGCATGAGCATTCATTATAATGTCTGAAAGAAGCTAAAAAGAAAAAAAATGTGCTAACTCATCAGTTTTGTTGAACTGTTTCAGAACCATGTAATTTTACCATAAACATGTTGTCTCTCAACAGAATTGTTACGCATTATTCAAGCATCTAGTGCTATATATATTATCTATCATACGGTACTGGTATTCAGAATGATCGCCAATGTATAGAAAATACAAAAATGGTACAGAAATATTCGTTACTTTTCGGTAGACCACTAAAAGGGAATGAAAGATAAGGAAAATCAGGTCTGGTTGGCATAGATAAATCAGCCTAGATGCCGCATGACACTAGATGCGTCTGCGCGGCCGCCATCTTGGAGCGGTCGAGGCAGATGATGTCATGTTCTTGACAATGGGCAAAGTTGACCACTTAGTATACCTAGAAGTGCAACAGCACGGTGCTGCTTGTGGGTGTAGAAAGCGTCGGAATAGCACGAACGGCTCAACTGTCTGGTTATGCAAGCGTCCCTCAGCTGCTTCCCTATCCCCCGAAAGGAGGATGGTGGGTTGCAGAAGGAAAACTTAAACCTGCAGTCCACCGATTTCACGTTTCAGATGAACCAGGAACCACATCCACCACAACAACAGTCACCACCATAACAACCACCACCACAACAACGACCACCATAACAACCACCACCACAACAGCGACCACCATAACAACCACCACCAGAACAACCACCACCAGCCACCACCACAACCACCATAACAACAACAACAATCAGCACCACAACAACCACCACCATCACAACAACAACAACAACAACCATCACTACAACCACCAGCACATCAACCACCACCACAGCAGCAACCACAACAACATGGAGGACGCACAGACACATCGCCGCTGTACTGAAGAATGGGCGATGCCGCATCTAGTTATAATCTATGCTGGTTGGTACGGCTGCGTTTCAACAGGCCTTAGCGGTCCAGGGGTAGTGAGGGTAGCAGTGAGACCACCAAATACTTGAAGCGCGAATTCGCATTTACTCAAGCACAGATAACATGAACACTGGATTGGACACTCTGATTAACTGATTTGCAGTAATGGCCCCAGAACCTAAAAATGATCCTTCGCATTATGTCCTCATTATCTTGGCTTGTAGTCAACAGAATTCAAATAAAAATAACGGCGTTGCACAAAAACGGATGTATCTAACACAAATATTTCAATGAGAGCAATTGATCATCATTGTACAATACATGGTATATCAACTCTTTTTCACACCTGTTAGCTTGCGCTGCTACGTCACTTTGTGACCTTCACACTTCACCATACTGAGGAGCATTCAAGCAAAAATAGACTCGTTGAAAACACAATTGGGAAAATTATTATCAGGTAAGCTACACAGATTATTCCAGCAATAGAATATCAACTGTTGGAGAATCTTTGTAAGTAATTTGATGAAAATGTTTGGTACTGCTTCGTGGAATGGTTCTGCATCAACCCCCATGGTCCAGATTGGTGACTAGTAGCAAGTCATTGATGTGGTGCACAATTGATACACATTAATTACGGAGATCGCCAAGAAATTACAAAAGACACAATTGAACCAAACCAGTTTTAAAGGTAGCTTTCATGAGGTCTCATAGCCAAAGCTGCAAGTGTCCAGCATTACTGGAGGAAAACCAATAGTGTAGGTCCTGAGCTGGGTGATGTAATAACTTTCTTTGACTTTCTCCACATCTGAATATTTTTTCAGTCAAATTTCAGGAACAGGCTTCGCTGATTAGGGCAGTGGCGATGAAAATGTAGGCAAACTATTAATATGATCATGAACACATTGTGCCTTCAGTTTAGTAGTACTGTTGTTCACCACCAGCCTAACATGCTACTCACCTAGTCCACAGATACTCAAGGAGGCTTTCTTACACTTACGTGACTCAGTATTATTATACTTGATTGTCTAAGTCACAGTATCACTGTTTGGGACTTTGCAGGTGTACTGGTACAGTATTTGGTTACTGAGTGATTGCCGGTACAGTATGCCGTTTTAGTCAGCAAGACCTAAGCAATTTTCTATCTTTGCCGCAATTACAGGCCTTGTCAGCTTAAAGCTTCCATCATTACATGCAGGCCCTATTTTACGCTGTGATACATTTTCCCCAATGTCATGACTGACGAATGCCGTACAGAATTACATAATACCCACACTTTGTCGACTTTCCCTTCTCATTCGGACATTCCTCGCTATTTTTCTTACGTTGGAAAGTTTCTGATACCTCAACTCCTACCTCCCCATGCAAAGACATATTGTTGCTGCATCTCATAATGCCTATTATTGTCGTTAAGTCAGTAAATAATGGTAAAAACACTGGAAGATACACTCGCTACTGCAATCTTAGCCGCCAAACTGAATGTAGATTGTAAACATTCTTAATAGTGCATGGATGGAACACTGATTGGTCTGCTGATCATAAAAGCGCGGTGATTGGTTCCCGGATTGAGAGTTGCTCAATCATTGGGGGATGCCAGAAGGAGGGCATACTGATCAGAAGAAAGCTGCACTCTGGGATTTTCAGCCATAATGGTTGAATCATCCTCAGATCATGTAGGGGTGGGGGAAGACAATGCTACACTGCTCTGGGACCATTACTGAAGTGGCGAGAGCGCGCGGCTGGTGATTGTACAATCCAGCGTTCATGTTATCTGTGACTGAAGATACTTCTTTCAGAATACTTAGCAATTATGTATATCTGACCGTTATTGACGACAGTATTAATGTTACATGAATATTGTCAGCAAAATATAACTGTAAATCCATATTGCCGAAGTACTTTAGAAATATTTAACCACAAGTTTGCCGTAATGAAGAATCATAACCAATCCTGCCTTCGCCACTGCTGCTTCCTCCTGTAATTTCCACCCATTTTGAGGACGAAATGGACCTTGCAGTGCAAGACTGCAGTGGAACAAGATGACTTTAGAAGATATGATGATTGTGCGAAGGTGAGGAGGTACTTCATGGAAGTATGATTTTCGCGGGAATAACTGAAAACAAAACCTCTACATGTACTCTTTAGATCCGCATAGCCTTTACTGAGTCAGCTGAATGACTCGTCCTGCCATCTGTTGAGGCGATCAGGCACCAAGGCAAAGGCACAATATGCTGAACAGCCTGGACAGAGTTTCTCATTTCTGTACTTACACTTCAGTATACTTTGTACTCGAATATGCCTCACCATTTTTGATGAGCAGAAGGTTAAGTACCAAGTAAGAGTATGCACATAGACATTCATTCAAAGTCTGCATTTACCAATACACCTAGATTGATGTATCGGTGTGTTGGCTGATTGGACCAGTAATGTAAGACATTTCTGAGTATATGCATTCAGAAACCCAAATTGAATACTAAGAGGTTATCAGGATAATCAATTTGGGCTGGTGTCAGTTCTGGTGTTAAGGTATATTCGTAGGTGCAGAGTCATAATAGACCGAAGTTGGCCAGAATTCTAACTGGGTCGAAATGCTAACGTTGAAAGAATTTTTCAGTTACTGAAGAGATACATGTGTATGCACAAATGTGCATTCAAAACCGCACTCGGGAAGTCCAGTTTGGACTATGTGTAAGTTCCGATGGCAGACCAGTAACTGTAGAGTAGGGTGATTTCTGATTTCTGCAACACTCACAGATTATGCCATTTATTTACAGAATTATTGAATGTTTTTAACTGCACTTCCACCATCCACCAGAGGGAGGGAGCACCGGTGGCAGCGTGTCCTTCGTGCTGCCTGTTGAATCCCGGCAGGACTTGCTGGTGGTGGGACTGGGGCGGTCCGTGGCGGTAGTGGAGTGGCCCCTGGACGCCCCAGACCAGCTAACCGTCAAACCGAAGTGTATCCTGCACAGCGTCGACGACCACCATCCCACCAACAGATTCAATGATGCCAAGTGTGACCCCAGTGGACGTATATGGGCAGGTGAAAGAGAGAATGAGAGAGAGAGAGATTTTATCGTAGTGTCGGTGTGTGTGTGTGTGTGTGTGTGTGTGTGTGTGTGACCTTCAGCATCATTATCTCAAATAACTTGACATGTAGTTATTGTTTTAAGCAGCTGGACATAAATGAGAACGTTCGACTCTCTTCTGCTCGTGTGCCAGCAAATCATGTCACCTGCCTTTAGATGCCACCACCTGGGCGCCAGTACTTACCATAAATTAGCATTCTTGTCGGGTTGTTTTTAAGAAATGTCATAATTCCTCTTCCTTAGCGATTTAGTTTGACTTCATCTGCAGTAAACTCTTGTATGATATTGATATAAACGATGTTAGTGTTGAAAAAATATGTAAACTACACATATGACGATACGAATTACGATTATGGGCAAGAGTATCGATCTACTTTGTAGTCGAGCAGTTATTGAACCCTTACACAGCGTTCAAAACAATTCAATAGGCTCCAAAGATCACACAGTGTGTTTCTAATAGGATTGTGCACTCTCGTTTATTGAAATCATGTTTATTGATATTCATGTCCTTAACCATTTATCCGTTTGGAGGAGCTACGAATCATCTTGTGCCGACGAGAATACGACCGTTTGTGTTGTGCCAGTGTACTGTACATGATGGAAGGGAGGTGAACTGTTCTCATAATCCCTATAACGGATGGGATTTGAACGCGCGACCATGCGAACGTTAGTACGCTACTTTGTGTAGGTAATTTTATTTACCGTGATGGTAGGTTATATCTTGGAGGTCGATTTCGGGTCAGGTTTTCGTATATTTGTGCACCCAGAAAATCACGTGGCCATACAGACCCTGGCCACCCACAATCCCCTCACCAGTAAGGGTTGTTAGTACATTTTGTGTAGTCTGTAGATTAGTGTATTTCACCTTACAAAGTTTCATTCCATCTTTTCAAGAACTAAAAAATCTGCCCCCCCCCCCCCTTACTTTTGTAGTGCTGCATTCACATTGATAAATTTTGCGTATTACACTTCAACAGTCCATTGTATGATGTTAATATCATATTAATGTTGACGTACCTTGCATCAAGAATATACCACAGGATACAGAGGTACAGTCGTATCGTTTGCAAAGGCTCCAGCATGCTTGCAGGCGTCGGCCTTGGTCACTTAATGAAAGCTCTCCACACTGCTGGCTCTCTGGCAGCCTCCCTGTTCAGTCCCTTATCCTTGAGGTCACACTGGGACCTCGTCCCAGGTCTTTTCGGTCTGCCTCACACAACCCTACCCCCAACGTTCACCTTTCTCAACCAACTGTCATCCTCCATCCTCTCCATATGTCCAAACCATCCCAATCTACCCCTCGTCATCACAGCATTAATACACTCCAGTCCCATTCTTCCTTTCAGCTCTTAATCGCAATCCTAGTCCCCTCAGGCCTCGCATTCAAGGACGCACTACACATCCATCTAATCATTGTCGTCTCTATAATGTTTGAGCTTACGGATATCCTCTTCCTTAACTGCCCGTGGTTCACTACCATATAGAATTACACTCATAACACATGCTGTATACAAAGATCCCGTAGTACAGAGAGAGAGAGAGAGAGAGAGAGAGAGAGAGAGAGAGAGAGAGAGAGAGAGAGAGAGAGAG
>JAGKTI010009065.1:0-31914 GCA_018397915.1 Birgus latro
GCAAGGGGAGAAGTGACTCTACTGAGAATCAGGCATTCAGATATTTTGGATGGTGCATTAAGTAGTGTTACGGGTCTGTACCAAGAAGAGAATCTAGAATCGTTGTTTGGTTCGTTTTTTTTTTTTTTCATGCAAGGAAGAAGGAACCAAAGGCCACAGGCCTGCATACTGTTCCTTCCAAGAAAAAGCAAAAACAATACAAAAGAGAGCCAAATTCAAGATCTGTTCATTTCGAGATGCCTGGACATACTGCGTTTGAAAGACTGGAGATCATAGGAAATAGGAAATTCAGACAGAGGAAGACAGTTTCAGAGTTGACCAGTTGCATAAATGAAGGACTGGGAGTAATGGTTAACTCTTGCATTAGAGAGTTGGAGAGAACAGAGATGAGAGTTTGTTGCTAGACGGGTACTACGTGCCCGTCGTAGTGGTGGAGGGATGCAAGCAGACAGTTCAGAGGAACAGTGACCATTGAAGTAGCGATAGAAGAGAGATAAAGATGCAACAGTGCGGCGAAGAGACAAAGGTTAAAGGGAATCAGTAAGAGAAGGAGAGTTAATGACACGAAAAGCCTTTGACTCCACCCTATTGAGAAGAGCTGCATGTGGGGAGCCTCCCCACACATGAGAGTTGTACTCCATACATGGGCGAATAAAACCCGTGTACAAGGTCAACAACTGTGCAGGGGTAAAGAAAGTTCGGAATTGGCTTAGCACCTAATCTCTTGGAAGCAGATTTCATACGAGATGTAATATGTTCTTTCCAAGACAAATCTCAAGAGAATGAAACCCCAAGCATGGTCAAGGATGATGCAGGACAGAACTGGACATTATTAAACATTAGTGGGTAATCCAGTGGAAGATTCTGTCGGGTTGATAAGTGTAAGAACTGAGTTTTTGAAGCATTAAAAATAACAAGATTATTTTTACCCCAATCAGAGATACGAGCCAAGTCAGACATTAAGTGTGCAATAGCCTCATCCCTTTTTTGTTGAAGTAACTGCCGAGATGGACGTTGCAGAAACCGAATGGAAAGGTGATGGGTGGAATCATCAGCATATGAGTGGATAGGGTTAAATGTACAGCTTAGAAGGTCATTGATGAATAAAAGGAAGAGAGCTGGTGATAGGACAGAGCCCTGAGGAACACCACTGTTGATAGGTCTAGGAGAAGAACGATGGCCGTCTACAACAGCGGCGATAGAACGACCAGAAAGGAAGCTAGAGATGAAGGCACAGATAGAAGGATAGAAACCGTAGGAGGGCAGTTTGGAAATTAAAGATTTATGCCAGACTCGATAGAAAGCCTTTGAGATGTGAAGTGCAATGGCAAAGCTTTTGCCAAAGTCCCGAAAGGAGGATGACCAGGAGTCTGAAAGGTAGGTGAGAAGATCGCCAGTGAAGCGTCCCTGACGGAACCCATACTGACGATCAGAAAGAAGGTTGTGACAGGAAAGATGCTTTAAAATTTTTCTGTTAAGAATTGACTCGAAAACTTTTGAGACACAGGATGTTAAAGCAATTGGACGATAGTTAGAGAGGGTTGGGAATGGTCACCCTTCTTTGGGACTGGCTGAATGAGAGCAAACTTCCAGCAAGTAGGAAAGGTACAAGTTGACAGACAAAGGCGAAACAGTTTACCTAGGCAGGGTGTAAGCAAAGAAACACAGTTTTTGAGGACAACAAGAGGGACTCCAACAGGCCCATATGCCTTATTAGCATTGAAGCCAGTGATGGCAGAAAATACATCAGCTGAAGAAATTTTAATGTCAGTCAAGAGGAAGTCAGAGGGGGGAAGTGATGGAAGAATAGCACCGGAATCGTCTAAGGTGGAATTGGAGGAGAAAGTCTGAGTGAAAAGATCTGCTTTATCAGTAGAAGAAATAGCTACAGACCCATCAAAGTAGAAAAAAGGAGGGAAGGATGATGAGGTGATGAGGTAAAGTTGTTAGAAAGGTTTTTGGCAAGGTGCCAGAAGGAGTGAGAAGAATTCGAGTTGGAGAGTTGAGAACATTTAGCACGGATGAAATTATTTTTAGCAGAGCGAAGAACAGACTTAGCACGATTCCGGGCAGAAATATATAAAAGATGTGATTCAGGGGTGGGTTGGCCCCGGTACCTCTTATTAGCCCTCTCCTTGTTGCGGACAGCATTAGAACAAGCGTGATTAAACCAAGGCTTTCTTGCATAAGTCAGAGGATATGAGAAAGGAATGTATGCTTCCATGCCCGAGAGAATAACCTCCGTAATGCGCAAGGCACACTCAGATGGCTCCCGGCCATGGAAGCAATAATCATTCCAAGGAAAATCAAAGAAGTACTGCCTGAGGGCCTCCCAATCTGCAGCTCCAAAGTGCCACAGGCGGCATTTCTTTGGAGGGTCCACAGGCCGTACCGGAGCGATAGGACAGGTTAAGGTAATAAGGTTATGATCGGAGGAGCCCAACGGAGAGAAAAGATTAACAGTGTAAGCAGAAGGATTAGTTGTTAGGAAAAGGTCAAGTATGTTGGAACTCTCTCCAAGGCAGTCAGGGATATGGGTAGAGTGCTGTACAAGCTGCTCTAGGTCATTAAGGATAGAAAAGATGTAGGGTTGTTCACCAGGTAGATCAGTGAAAGGAGAGGATAGCCAAAGGTGGTTGTGAACATTGAAATCTCCTAGAATGGAGATTTCAGAGAAAGGAGAAATGAATAGAATGTGTTCCATCGTTAAAGTAAGACAGTCAAAGAATTTTTGATAGTAAAATTAGGAGATAAGTAAACAGCACAGATATATTTAGTCAGAGAATGACAGGACTGCCGAAGCCAGAGAGTAGAGAATTCAGAAGGATCAAGTTCAGGAACACGAGAGAAAGATAGATCGTTGCGTACATATATGCAACAGTCACCTTTGGCTTTGAAACGAGAACAGAGAAAGTAGGAGGATACAGAAAAGGGTTTGCTGTCAGTTGCCTCAGACAGCTGAGTCTCAGAGAGAAAGAGAAGGTATATAATGATGATAGTTCCATGTTTCCAAACACTGGGAATGCTACACTGTACATACGAGTAATTGATGGATTTGTGAGGGCCTCGATGCCTTGTGGTCCTAAAATGTGTCAGGCACAGGTTGCTGATGCCATCCAGCCTAAGCTAGGAGAGTTCTTTGTTTTCTTGATAATATTACGTGTCTGCTCTGAAGTGACGGGGGTTGACTGTGACTAACTGGAAAGAACTGTCTATGATGAGAGGGTTGCTTTTCAAACTCAGTTCGTGCTGGTGTTAAGTCCCTTATGTCTGCACGGTGTTTTACAACTACAGGCAAACCCCTCGTTGGAATACCCCGGAATAGTGACAGAGGTAGAAATACAGTAATCCCTCCAAGATCAGACATAATAGAGCCCAAGCAACATCAGGGACTTGGTCTTGTCCGGGACTTGGGAGAAATGCCCCTGGACAGGTACTTATAAACCTCAACCCAACTTTGAAAGCCACCGAAATAACTCCCTACTGGACATGCACAGCACCTATTTATGACCCTATTCACACAAATAAGGGACAGAAACCATAAAATAAATGAAAAGGAACCAGAAAAATGAGAAATTTGAGGTAAGGAAAATATTTAGCAGCGTAGGGTACTTATGACACGTCCGTGGCCGTCGCGAAGATTAACCCGCCTCCTCTATGGCTCTGACAGTGGTGACGGTGCACTTGAAGCAAGTATAGTAATCCAGTGCTGTGCTGTACTTAATGTTTGCACTGTGAATTACAGTACAATTGTTTAACACTGCACATTCTGTTCTTACTTGCACCACTCCAATTGCAACACCAGTGTTTCACTCTGCACTTAATCCTTTGCACTATGAATTCTAATTTCTTAACACTGTACATTCTGTCGTTAACACTGCACATCACTGTAAATTCCCATGTGGTCTAGTGGTGAGTTATTGCTGCTTATTCACTGTCAAAGCCAAAGAGTAGGTGTTGCATGTGGCCCAGGGGTGCATCACTGGGACATGGTGATGGGCTACCCACTGCAGATGACTCTGAAGATAGCCCCAAACTCACGTCCAGTGGACTCTCCACCGTGGCTGATGTGCTGGGCTGTGGCTCGGAGGTAGAAGCCAGGTCTTGGTGAGGCAGTGGTGTGGAGCCAGGGCAGGCCACGGCGTGGGTCACAGGCATGAAATAGTTGTCAGTGGTTGATTGACGAAAGGTACCGAGATTCTGGCGATTGACAATGCGCTGCCTAAAAGTGCGCTCTTCCTCCACAAGTACCAGGGGCCCATCTCCCTGTCGCAGTCAAGAAAGAACTCGACGTGCTTCTGGAATGCGCTCAGCTTGGGGATGGCTGGAATAGTGGCACACTGAGAGAAGTCCACATCATCGTCGCTGTGCTCGTTGGAATCTTCCAGCTGGGTACCTGCACATGCAACAGAAGATGAAATCATGATATTAGGCATGATCTGATAACCAGGATCAGCCTCATCGTCATCCAACTACTCACGCAATTCATCCACATCCACCTCATCGCCAGCTGCATGAAGACGCGCATGGAAGACATCCACGTCAAAACCTAGAAAGTTGTGCACCACAGTGGCTCCGAGAAGCAGAAGAGACCAACCACACTCCAGAATCATGACAGAGCTTCCCTCCATGCACTGGCCCAGTTGTAGATGGCTGACTTGAGGTTGTAGTGCCGAAGGTTTTCAAAGTCTGCTGGCCTCGCATGTCCCGTCCCTCCCTGCGCTCATCCTTGTCCTCGAGAACAACCATCACCTCATCCAGGAACTTCCGACAGTACAGCCTCTTAGTTGCCACGATCACTCCTTGGTTCGTTGGTTGGATGAGAGCAGTTGTATTAGGTGGTAAAAAACAAGCACCTAATGCAGCCATTCTCAGCCACCAACTCCTTGTCGGACGGATGTGCAGATGCACTGCCCAGAAGGAGGAGAGCCTTTACCTGGTTGTGTGAGATTCCCAGTGTGCACGTCTAATAATGGATGACATCCTCGAGGAAGTGCTGGTGAAACCAGTCTTTGAAGATCTTGGCTGTGAACCAAGCCATTGCAGAATGGTACTAAACGACAGGAAGGACAGTCATCAACCCACGAAGGCACCGTGGCTGCTTTGCACTGCCAACAATAATGGGCTTGAGCCAGTCCCTGCCGTTAGCAATGGCACAACACAAAGCAGATATCTGCTGCTTGGAAAGATTGCGTCCAGGTACACGCTTTTCCATCTTATCTGATAGGGTGTTCGAGGGCAGCGCGCGATAGATTAGACCAGTTTCGTCAGCACTGAAGACTTGACCAAGAGTGAGGACCTCCCTGTCGATCAAGCCCTTCACCTTTTGCCAAAACTCTTCTACTCCCTCCTCGTTGGCATCCAAAGCTTTTTCACGGACCTTATGGTTAGTAAGGCCATGCCATAGTTTGAAGGCGAAAAGCCAACCCTCGGATGCCTTGAAGTCTGGGGTGTCATGTGGCCTTGCGAACTTCTCAGCGGCAGCCTTCAGTTCCATGCCACGCACCAGCACACCACCAGCACGTTGCTGGCAATACCAAATCAGCATGGAGCTGTCGACTTCTGCAAACCTAGGAGGGTACACAATCTTCCTCTGCACATTGCGTTTGTCTTCGATGCGAAGTCTGCCGTGTACTGGGTGAGTTTATCCCAGGGTTTCTTTATATCGAACAAGGCAGAGCGGACCAGGTTGAATTCACGGAGGATGGGGGAGGTTGACCATCATGCGTCCACCTTCTCCAATATCTCCCTCTTCGTCTCCAAAGTCAGAACCATTCATTTCCTCTTCTTGAGTGGTGGGGCCATCGTCACACACACGAGTAAGAGGCAGCAGAGGAAAGCAGGGCCTGCAGCAACGTGAAGTCACGAGAGTGGGTAGGCGGGAAATGGGGAGGATGCAAGGGCGCTCTAGTGGACATCACAGGAACTACATGCCAAAACACAACTGTTCATCACCACGCAGCAAATTTAAAGTAGAGATGAACATATATCTTTGTGTGTGTGTGTGTGTGTGTGTGTGTGTGTGTTTGTGTGTGTGTGTGTGTGTGTGTGTGTGTGTTAGCCAACAGTTGGGGCTGAAGCCAGCTCCTTGGCTTCGAAGCTGAAGCCGAAGCCAGCTTTGGCCCCATCTCTGTACACCAGCTTTAGAGGAACAATCTTCACACCAAGCACTACACTACTCAGTTTCCAGTGATTTCATCCCCTGATGAATCTGGCCCAGGATAAAGGGGTCTTAATGTTTTCAGTATAACTTGACTTCTAATAATAATATCTGCTCTTCCCAGGAAAATATGTGCACATTTGCTGCAGGAAATATTATGGTGTGGCATAAAAATGAAAAGTCAAGAGTGAGAGCAGTGGAGATGGGACTGCTGAGGAATGTATGTGGAGTACAGAGAGTGGATAGGGTACAAAATAATGTGATTCATGAAAGATGTGGAGTGAGGAAGTCCGTGGACACCAGAATCAATGAGAGTGTACTGAGATGCTATGGTCATGTGGAGAGAATGGATAACAATAGTGTGGTGAAAAAGTATATCTGCGTGAATTTGAAGGAGGGAGGAGGCAAGTTAGGCCAGGGAGAGGTTAGGGGGTTATGGTGGATAACTGTGTGAGGAAGAGAGGTTTGGAAGTCGGTGAGGCTAGGGAACCGACAGGAGATGAAGCTGGCTGGATGAATATTGTGAGGAGAAGTGCATGATCTGGGATTTGGCACCCCTTTTTAACGTGACAGCGTCCAGATTGACCCTTATCATGATCTGGGATTTGGTACCCCTTTTTAACGTGACAGCGTCCAGATTGACCCTTATCATGATCTGGGATTTGGCACCCCTTTTTAATGTGACAGCGTCCGGACTGACCCTTATCAGATATGTTTATGTGTAGCTGCAGAATGTGGTGAATGTTTTTGGCGTATCTGACAGAGCCAGGATTTGAGAGGCTTGAATGGTGAGTGAATGGAAGCGTGGCCCACTGGATTGGGCAATTTCGGGCTGTCTGGACATTGTTGCTACTCATCCTGCCCAAGGATGGGAAAGGTGGTCATCATCATCATCATCGACGACGACGATGACGCATCATCATTGATGACGGCGGCGACGACGATGACGATGATGATGATGATGATGATGATGATGATGAAGAAGGATGTTTGACTCAGAACAGAAACAACAAACTCTGACTTACATAAACTTACAGTATCATCATCATCATCATCTGCACCTTCCTTCCCACCCTAGGGTAGGGTGAGGAGTAGCAACATGCAGACAGCCCAAACTTGCCCAATTAAATGGGTCACGCTTCCATTCACTCACCATTCAAGCCCCCGGAATCCTGGCTCTATCGGATACGCCAAGATCATTCACCACATTCTGTAGCTTCACATGAACGTATCCAATAGAGTCAATCTGGACGCTGTCACGTGAAAAAGGGATGCCAAATCCCTGATCATGCACTTCTCACAATACTCACACAGCCAGCTCGATCTCTTGTCAGTCCCCCAGCCTCACCAACTTCCAAACCTCTCTTCCTCACACACTCATCCACCATATCCCTCCACCTCCACCTTGGCCTAACTAGCCTTCTCCCTCCATCAAATTTGCTCAGATATACCTTTTTCACCACTCAACTTTATCCATTCTCTCCACATGACCATAACATCTCAGTACACTCTCTTTGATTCTGGTGTCCAGACTTCCTCACTCCACATCTTTCATGAATCATTATTTTGTATCTGATCCACTCTCTGTACTCCTCATACATTCATCAGCAGTCCCATCTCCACTGCTCTCACTCTTGACATTTCATTTGCATACCACACCACAGTCTCACATCCATATGTTAAAGTTGGCACAAACACTTCTTCATGTAAGCCTCGTGCAGCTGCAACACTCAAGCCTCTGTTTCTTATCAAGGCCTTCCTTGCACCAGCTACTTTCCTTCCTTGTGTCACTCTACTTTCCACTTCCTTTGCACATTTTCCTCTCTTTTCTATCAATGTACCCAGGTACTTGAACTATCTCACCATTTCCAGTTTCTCTCCATTCACTGTAACATCACACTGGGAGTCACCTTCTTTCTCAATAACCATCACTTCACTCTTTTCTACATGTACTCTCAAGGCACAACGCTCACAGACATCAGTTAAACTCTGCGCTAGTCTACCAAATTCTTGTCCGGTATTTCCAAGTAGTACTGCATCATCATCATACAACAAATTTGAGATACTCCATCCATCACCATTCATTACCAACTCCATCCCCCTCTCCATTACTCATGTTTTTACTTCTCTCATCACTCCATCCATATATACAGGTAGTTCTCAAAATACGCATGTTTAAATTAAACAAATTTGGAATAATGCAAGGTCAAAAATACAGTCTTTTTTTTACTTCACGTGGCTTATTTAAAATGATGCAATGTATGCCAATTCAAATCGTGCATTCAAATTCGTGTGCGCGGCTGGCTAAGTGTGTGAGCCCTTGTTTTTGTCCACTTTTGTCGACGTCTTGGTTGAGGCAACATCTCTCTCCTGCTCTCTGCCGCCACACTACCTCACCACTCCCACAGCACTACCTCACATTACATGAGTACAATAGTCACCCTACTATCTCGACATCCAGTAACCGGACACCCCATTATCCGGACATAGTTGGCTGGAACATTCGGAACCCAAAAATGCCCAAAAAATTGCAAAAAAACAAAAATTCAGACTTTTTTTTACCCGTAAGTTTGAATTTGGCACACACCACCGAACAGCTATGTTTATGATAGCTTCCCCCACTCCCCAGGCTCCCCTTCCCCTCCCCCCAGTTCTCTCTTAACTGCCATCATGAGTAAACGGTTGTCGGGATGGCTGGCAGTAGTGTTCGTTTTTGTTTAAACAATCATAATTCACAGTGCTAAGGATTAAGTGCAGTTCAACACTGGATTACTGTACATGCTTCAAGAGCATTTTCACCAGTGTCTAAGCCTTAGAGGTGGGGGTAATATTCGTAACAACCACCACAGACATGTAAGTACACTGTCAACTGCCAAATATTTTCCATTATCACTTCTAAATCCTCATTCACTGGTTAAGTTTTATTTATTTCAAGCTTTGTGTCCCATATCTGAGTGCACAGGCTGTGAAACAGGTGATTTTCCAAGTGATTATCATGTCTCTTACCTACATTCACTAAGCTGTCAGCCGGTGAACATATTTGCAATACTCACCTCTAAATCATCATTTTCTGGTTAAATTTCATTTATTTCATGCTTTGTGTCCCATAGTTGAGTGCATAGGCTGTGAAAAAGGTGATATTCTTAGTGATTTTCATGTCTGTTACCTACGTTCACTATACTGTCAAATGGTGAACATCTCTGCCATACTCACCTCAAATTCATCATTTTTTGGTTAAAATTCAATTAATTCATGCTTTGTGTCCATTATTTATGTGAATGGGGTCTTAAATAAGTGTTATGCATGTCTGGTAGGGAGGTAGGTAGGTGGTTCTCTGATTTAGGTTAGGTTAGAGTCTGGAATGACCGGTGTTGGAGCTTCAGGGCCCAATATCCAGACAAGACCACTTTCCGGACATGCCTTTGGCTCTATTACATTGGATATTGGAGAGATTACTGTATTTTACCATGGCTTCCAAGTGCCCTTCAACTTCTGCTGCTAATAGCAGTGCACCTAAGAAGTCCAGGAAGACCATGATGCTAGAGCAAATGCTGGAAGTCTTAGACAGAACTGATAAGGGCCAGAAGACCTCAGTCACCGTGGATGCTAAGAAGCTTAGTGAGAGCACCATCAGGACCATTCAGGGTAACACCGACAAGATTAGTGCCAGCGCTAAGGCAGGAACTCCACTCAAGGGCTGTAAATCATCATATTCTTAGCCTGTTGAAATGCAGCAAATGGAGAAGACGCTAGCCACGTGGATTGATACTCAGAACGAGATACACATACCCATCAGCTTCAGCTTGGTTCAAGCTATGGCAAGGTCGATTTATAATGATCTACACACGGATGAAAAAAAAAAGCCTTTCAATGCAAGTCCTGGTTGGTTTGCTAACTTCTGAAAATGTTGCAGCTTCCAGCATCTGCTGATCATCAAGCTGTCGAGGAATATCCTGCTGTACTGAAGTCCATAATTGAGGAGGGTGGATATTCTTCCAAGCAGATGTTTAACATTGATGAAACCAGGTTATATGGGAAGAAGCTGCCGAATTGCACCTATATCTCCAAGGAAGAGCCTACAGCACCTGGATCCAAGGCATCCAAGGATTGCCTGAGGCTACTACTGGGGGCCAACACTGAAGGTGACTGTAAGCTGAAGCCAATGATTGTCTACCACTACGATAATCCAGGGGCATTCAAGGTAAAAATGAGTTTTATAATGTATAATTTGTGCACTGTACCTAATTCAAATGATGCTAGAAGCTAAAAATTCTAATGTTTTGTGTGCCTGATTCAAATGATGCTGGAAAATTCGTAATCCTGCCTAATTATTAAGAGCCTAATTAAAATGATACTAGAAGCTAAAAATTCTAATGTTTTGTGAACCTACTTCAAACGCAGCTAGAAAACAATGCTACAAAAATCATATGCTGACCTAGTTTTTTTTTTCCTAAATTAAATGTTGCTACAAATTCTTCTATATATCTATCAATTGCCAAATACCTCAATCCTCCACGGGGTGGCCACAAACAAATCGCCTCCATGTCGCTCTGTCCCCCGGCATTTCACTACCCCACTCCCAACTCACACCCCCCTCTCTCATGTACCTCTCCACTCCATCCCTCCATTTCATCCTCGGCCTCCCCCTCCCTCTCGCCCCCTCCACCTCACTCACATACACTCTCCTCATCAGTCTTTCACTCTCCATCCTCTCCATATGCCCAAACCACCTTAACGTGTTTCTCCTAACGCTCCCTATCATGTCCACAACAACATCACAACGCTCCTTCACTTCCTCGTTTGATAGTCTGTCTCTCCACATGACTCCACATGCTCTTCTCTAATAACTCAATTCCACTGCTCTCACTCTTGACTTCTGTCCTTCCAACAGGGTCCAAGTTTCACTTCCATATGTTAGAGTTGGTATCACAATACTGTTATGTAACAACTTTTTCACTTCCATGCTCAACTCCAATACTGTCATGTAACAACTTTTTCACTTCCATGCTCACCTCCCTGTTCCTTATCACTGCTTTCAACGAACCAGCAACCTTCCTTTCCTGCTGCACCCTTTCAAGCACTTCACCCTCCAGACTTCCATCCTTACTCATCACACTACCCAAGTACTTAAATAACCTCACATTCTCCATATCCTCCTCATCCAATCTCACTGTACATTCACTGACTTCACTTCTCTCAAAGACCATCACTTTACTCTTCCCTACATTCACCTTTCGATTCCATTTCTTACACACTCTCTCAAACTCATCTACCAAGCCTTGCAGCTCCCCTTCATCTTCGCTCAACAACACAGCATCATCTGCAAACAACAGTACAGGGAGTTTCCAAACACTGCCCTCTTTCACTAGGGCCACTCCAACATCCACTGCCCGACCTTGTATCTCTTTTATAACCCCATCCATGTACAGATTGAACAACCATGGAGACATGACACATCCTTGTTTCAATCCAACCTTCAAATGGAATGATTCACTCAGTTTGCCATCCCCACGCACTGCAAGCCTTAGCACCCTCATACATACTCTTCACTGCCTTCAACAATTTCCCATCCACTCAATATATTCTTAATACTTTCCACAATCCTTGTCTATCCACCCTGTCATATGCTTTCTCCAGATCCATGAAGGCTGCATACAACTTCTTTCCCTTCTCTAGAAACTTTTCCAATAAGGATCTAAGAATGAATATTTGGTCAACACAACCTCTTCCCTTCCAAAAACCACCTTGTTCTTCTCCAACTAATTCCTCTGTTATTTCCCTAACTCTGTCAATAAGTATCCTACCATATACTTTTCCTATTACAATGAGAAGGCAAATGCCCCTATGATTACCACACACTGCATTTTCCCCTTTTCCTTTGTACAGAGGAATAATTATACAGTAAGGTCCCAGGTTACGTTAGAGTTCCGTTCCTGAGACATGACGTAAGCCGATTTTGAACGTAAGACGAGCTTTACAGATTTTTCAACCATACATCGCATACTATACATGTAATAATCTTATAACAGGTTTGTATAAGAAACACAGTCTTTTGAACTGATGATATTTATTGAATAAAATATAAATTGTACTTGCTACGAGTCTTCGTCACAGTAGCTCACTCGCTGCAGTAACGGCACTTCTCATCATCCTGCCAACCGCTTCCTCACTCTCCCGTCCTTACACACGTGCCCAGTGCCAACACACATTTTATTCCAAAATTCAAACACTTTTCATACTTCATCATACAATAAAGTTTACCGTAAAATACTGCCGTAAAATATGAAATACGAACATCATTACCAGCACGATAATGTAAGCATTACTAACATCAATTTTGATGGGGTTTTTTTCCTCACTCGATCACTTATGCTTTTTCTCCTTTCTCATTACGCTTAATAATATCGACTTTTTCACGTAATGTGAAATATATAAGTTGTACTTGCTACGAGTCTTCGTCACAGTAGCTCACTCGCTGCAGTAACGGCACTTCTCATCGTCATGGCAACCGAGTTATGCCGCACCTGCCTCACCCACAACTGAGTCAGGCTGCCGCTCCCTCACTCTCCCGTCCGTACACAAGTGCACACTGCCAATACACATTTTATTCCTAAATTCAAACACTTTTCATACTTCATCATACAATAAAGTTTACCGTAAAATACGGCCTTAAAATATGAAATACCAACATCATTACCAGCACGATAATGTACGCATTTCTAACATCAATATGATGGTTTTTTTGTCCTCACACGGACAAAATTATTTCAGTGATAAAATGACCGATTACTGTATGGTACTGTAATAAAGATGCATACTGTATGTCACTAACACATACCTTCTGACAACATCAACTTGACTCGTTACTGGGGTTGCGATGTGGAAGGCACTGCCAGGGCTGAAGCAGGGGAGTCCGGGGCTGACGCAGGGAAGTCTGGGGCTGAAGATGGGGTGTCAGGAGTTGAAGATGAGGATGAAGTTGAAGCTGGTGGTGAGGTTGTGGCTCGGTGTTCAGTTCTCTTGAAAAACTGGAGAATTGAAGACTGCTTGGTGGCATATTTCTTTTCGTCATAGATTTGACGATAACAGGACACTGCATCCTCCATTCCCCTGTACACTTTGGCAAACCTCTCTGTATTTGGGTCCTGATCTTCAAATGCAGCCATTGCTTTTTCTAGGAAGTCGAAAGCATTTGCCATTTCCTTGATCTTAAACTGTCTTAGCGGTTCTGCCTCATCACTTTTTTCATCATTTTCCATTTGTTTTCCAAGGTCTAGTAAGTCCTCATTACTCAACTCTTGATCATGTGAATCAATAAGTTCATTTACATCACTCTCCTCTATGTCCAGATTTAAATCATTTCCAATTTTCACACAGTTGCGTTTGACTTCATTTATACTGTCTTCATCAAATCCTTTAAAGTCATTTATGAGGTAAGGGCACACTTTTTTCCACACTCTGTGCATATTTGTCGCAGTCACTTCAGCCCAACATTCTCCAACATTTTTTACTGCTTTACAGATGTTGAAATCTTTCCAGAATTCTTTGAGCGTTACTTTACCATTTTCTGTTGTTCATATTGCCTGTCTGAATGTTTTTCTCAGGTAGTATGCCTTGAATGCCCTTATTACACCTTGGTCCATGGGTTGTAGGACTGATGTTGTGTTTGGTGGCATAAACACAACTTTCACATTAGGGTGCAACTCTGTCAAGTTCGAAGGATGACAGGGAGCATTATCAATTATGAGAAGAGCTTTGAATGGCAGGTTATTCATAGCACAATTCCATTCAACTTCTGGCATGAAACACTTTGAAAACCAGTCAATGAAAATTGCACTCGTCATCCAGGCCTTTAAATGACTTCTCCAATAAACTGGTAGGCTTGCTTTAAGGATCCCCTTAAGAGCTCTTGGATTTTCTGAGTGGTATACGAGTAGCGGTTTAAGCTTGAAATCGCCAGCACAGTTTCCCCCCAAAAGTAGTGTTAGGCATTCTTTGGATGCTTTGTGCCCTGGCATGGTTTTTTCTTCTTTAGCAATGTAGGTTCTGTTAGGCATTCGTTTCCAGTTTAGTCCCATTTCATCAACATTAAAAATAAGTTCTGGAATGTAGCCTTCCTTCTCAATCAACTCCTCCAACTCTTTAACAAATGTTTTTGCTGCTTCGTCATCTGCACTGGCTGCTTCTCCGAAAATTCTTCTGTTGGTTAGGTTTGCTCGAGCCCTGAATCGAGTAAACCAACCTTTTGATGCCACAAATGTCTCTTGGTCTCACTTTCCTCACCTTTTTTTTTCTTGAGGTCTTGGTAGAGTGTGCGTCCTTTCTCACAGATTAACTGTTCACTCAGAGGGATGCACCGTTGATTATTGTCCTCAATCCACAGCATTAGCAAACGTTCCATCTCAATCAACAGTCCGATCTTTGCTTGGTAATCACAGTTGATTGCAAAGGAGGTGCACCTTTAACATGAGTCAAGATACATTCCTTGTCTTTGATGATGGTAGCTACCGTAGTACGGCTCATCCCCAGTGCATGCCCGATCACTGATGCTTTTTCTCCTTTCTCATTACGCTTAATAATATCGACTTTTTCACGTAATGTGATGGTCTTGCGTTTCTTGGAGTCATTATGGTCACTAGGAAGCTGTCTCTTAGGCATCGTGGAATCAGGCGAAAAACAAACACAAGAAAATTACATGTGGTACAGTAGTAGCAACGAGACTGAGAGCGAGTGTTGGCTTGTTGATAGTCAAGCGTGAGGCGGGAAAACACCAGAGACATCTTGCGGTAAACAGCAACACTTTAAAAACCCGAGCTTTATGTATTTTTTCTTTATTTTCTTATATTTTAAAATTTCCTCTCGTGAACCTACTGTCGTAAACTCGAATTGCCTTAAGTCGATACCGACGTAATCCGGGACCTTACTGTACCTGACTTCCAATCCTCCGACTCTACCCTCCTTCCACGCCAATCTGCACACCTTCCACATCCATTCTATTACTATCTCTCCCCCATGCTTCAGCATTTCACCACACACTCCATCAATTCCTGGGGCTTTCCCCATTTTAACTTTCATCATTGTTTCAACCACTTCCATCCTACTGATTTCTTCCTCTCTTCTCACAACCCTCCTTCTCCCCGCCATTAACCAGCCACTTATACTTGCATTACTTTCATTCTCTATGTTCAACAGTTCATTAAAGTGTTCTCTCCATCTGTTTACTTTTTCTCCTTTCTCCACTAGTAATCTACCATTTTTATCTTTCACACCCCCACTGACTTCATTGGCACCCTGTCTAGCTCTCTTTACCTCCTTCCAGAACATTTTCTTACATTCCCTCCACTTTGCACTCAAATTCCTTCCAAATTCCTCATCCACTATCTTCTTACTCTCTCTTACTAATATTTTCACCTCTCCTCCTCCTCTATACAGTACATCCTTCAACTTTGCGAACTTTAACTTTGTGAATCACCAATTTTGCGAGGTAGTTCCAAGTCATTTATTTTTTAACATTTATGAACTTTGCGAGCGATCACACACTTTGCGAGGTCGAGTGGTGGGCAGGGTGACCAGATTTCTCTAGCAGGAATACGCTAGACAGCAGCTGAAATTATGCTAGATTGGCAAAAATAATGCTAAATCTTTTGTTGCTCTTATTACGTTCGGTTTCTGTTATATTTTATGATTAATATAGTATTATTTCTACGTTTTTAACTGTATACAGTATGCACTCTTATAATTATGAAAGAAGAACATTAAAATAAATAATTACTCAGGTTCTAAAAGTTTATCTGACAAATGTTTGTGAAACATAAGCTGAAACTCTTCCTACCACACTTCACACTTAAGCACTGCAACCTACAGGAGGTACTAAGCAGTAGAGAAATGATGGGCACTGAACCTGCCGCAGCCTGAACAGACGGCATCCACAGACTCAGCTGAATAACTGACTTTAGTCAGCCACGGCGGCACCCTGGGTCCCAGCGCCGCCTGTGGATCTGTACAGTACACGTCTACCCTCCTCCAAAGCCCGTGATTTCCTGATCTAGGTTTGTTAAAAGTATGGACTTTCACAGTTACCATTAATCATATTATATTAAACATGTATCCTGGTCTTCAATCCAGAAACTACTGCTAGCCACGAGTGGTCAGTTATTCTAATCATGCTAAAAATTGTCCTAAGCTTATTAGATTATGCTAAAAATATGCTAGATTTGATAACATGCTAAATTTTGTGCTAAACACAATTTTCTGGAAAAATATGCTAAAATTAGCAAAATTATGCTCAATCTGGTCACCACGACTGTGCCTCCTAGTTTGGTGTTCTGCCGCCCCCCATGTTTGTTTACACCACAGTAGTCGCACCCAAGCCTTGCCCCGCCAACAGTCCCGTACACCACGCCAGTCTTTGCATCAGTGTAAATATGCATTTTTTTCTTTTTTATGTTTGTTACCTATGATGTTTTCATAATAATATTACTGTACAATACATCAGTCCATGTTTGTTTCATTTATCATCATAAAATTAAGAGGTAGAGTCGAGAGTAAGAGTGGGAAAAAGTGCTTACCTTGGGGTGATGTCGACCAATTTACCTTTATTGCATATATTTAATTGTTTAAACTTTGCGAATTTCGATTTTGCGAGGTTTTTTGTCGACCATATTCTCGCAAAATTGGAGGAAGCACTGTACATATAACTCTCTCGTCCGTCTCTCAGCTTCTTCGACGCCCCTGTTCCTCATCCACTCATTATATGCTTTCTTCTTTTATGCCACAGCCTCTCTCACCTCTTCAGTCCACCATGCTGTTCCCTGAACCCCCTTGCGTCTTCTCTTCACCCCACACACCACCTCACATGCTGCACAGACTTCTTCTGTAAATATCTTGCACACACCTTCCATGTCCCCCATCTGCTCCAATCTATATTTATCCAATCACTCCTCCACTTCCCTTTTATATTCAGCCTTTATTCCATCCTCTTGTAACTTTTCTACCCTCCTTGTAAGAAATACAAATTCTTACACTGTCTTATTTTTATTTTTTTTATATGCCTAAATCAAACAATGCTATACAATTTTTACTTTATGTGCCTAGCTCGAATGATGCTGCAAAATTTTAATGCTCGTATGGCTAAATCAAATGATGCAATGAAATTTAGACGCTGGCCTAGTTTTTATGTGCCTGAATCAAATGATGCGACAAAATTCATATGCTGTCCTAGTTTTATGGTGCCTAAATCAAATGATGCAACGAAATTCATACGCTGGCCAAGTTTTTTTGTGCCTAAATCAAATTGTGCAACAAAATTCATACACTGGCCTAGTTTTTATGCACTGAAATCAAATGATGCAAAAAAATTCATACGCTAGCCTAGTTTTTATGTGCCTAAATCAAATGATGCTACAAAATTCATATGCTGGCCTAGTTTTATTGTGCCAAAATCAAATGATGCAACAAAAATCATACACTGGCCTCGTTTTATTGTGCCGAAATCAAATGATGCTACAAAATTCATATGCTGGCCTAGTTTTTATGTGCCGAAATCAAATGATGTAACAAAATTCATACACTGGCCTAGTTTTATTGTGCCTAAATCAAATGATGCAATGAAATTCATACGCTTGCCTGGTTTTTATGTGCTGAAATCAAATGATGCAGCAAAATTCATATGCTGGCCTAGTTTTATTGTGCCTAAATCAAATAATGCACAAAATTCATATGCTGACCTAGTTTTAATGTGCCTAAATCAAATGATGCAACAAAATTCATACGTTGGATGATTATTTTTTATACTGTATGCCTATCAAATAATGCTACAAAATTCTTATGTTCACTTAACTTTGGTAGGGTTACGAAAGGGCATTCCTCCCATGCTACTGGTATGCCAACAAGAAGGGCTGGATGACAGGGATGGTGTTTGGAGATTATTTTAAGAATAAGCTCCACCGAGAACTGGAGGTTTACTGCAAGCAAGAGAATCTGCCATTTAAGTTGTCATAAACAATGCACCTAGCCACCCACCATCCCTGGCAGACATAAGCGAGAATATTAAAATTGTGTTTCTCCCTTTAAACACCACCTCCCTGATTCAACCTTGTAATCAGGGCATCATACAGACTTTCAAGCCGTATTACTTGCGGTCAACGTTGGCGGACCTGGTAAAAGTGACGGAGCAGCAAGACATTACTGTCCGGGACTACTGGAAGAATTTCACAGTGAAGGATGCCATCAGTTTCATCAAACAATCTTGGGATGAGTTGCCATGAAAGTGCCTGAATGAAGTGTGGAGGAAGCTCTGCCCTCCGTTTGTTCATAACTTCAAAGGCTTTAGTACTGATGACAGTCTGGCTGTTGAAAACAAGAGTCTTTGCCTTGCACAGCAGCTTGGATTTGGTGAAGTTGGGGAAGAAGACATTAGTGAGTTGCTGCAATCCCACAGGGTGGAACTCTCCAATGAAAACCTGTTGGAGATAGAGAAGGAGCGTGTGGAACAGCTGGAGAAGGCAGAAGCAGCAGCAACATCAACCTCAACCTCAGCAACAGATAAGCCGTTACGAGCTATGACAACCAAGAATTTGTCTGAGTGTCTGGAGCTCAACAGAAAAGCACTGGCCGTAATTGAAGAAAATGACCCAACTGTTAAAAGAAGCTCAACTGTTTCCCATGCAGTGATGGGCAGCGTGCCTGTTACGAGGTTAAGTTGAAAGAAAAACAACAAAAAAAGAATCTATCTATCTATCTATAGCCAGACGCCCAAATCCCACAAAGGATGGCTGCTGACAAATCGCCTCCAAGTCGCTCTGTCACCCACCATTTGCCTACCCTCCCCCCAGCTCACTCCCCCCTCCCTCATATACCTCTCAACTCCATCCCTCCACCTCATCCTCGGTCTTCCCCTCCCTCTCCCTCCCTCCACCTCATCTACGTACACCCTCTTAGTCAGTCTTTCATTCTCCATTCTCTCCACATGTCCAAACCACCTCAGTGTATTTCTCCTAATCTTCTCTACCACATCCACATCCACCCCGCAATGTTCCTTCACTTCTTCATTCGTCAACCTGTCCCTCCATGATGGAGATATGTAAGAAGGCATACGACATACAATAACATCGTTCTTTCCAAGGAAAAGTGCTGAACAAGATGCGGGACCAGACTTGGAACGAGATTTGGATATAGAAACGGATGCGGGACCAGACTCGGAATGAGATGTTGATGTGGAAACGGACGCGGGACCAGCTGCAGAGAGAGATAACCCACACATGGGGCCCAGTATTGCAAAGTAACGAAGTACAAATACTTGACTACTGTACTTAAGTAACTTTTTTTGGTATTTACTTTTTAAAAAGTACTCAACATTTTCAGTACTTTCACTTTTACTTAAGTACTGTTTTCTATTACTTTTACTTCACTACAATTACAAAAAACAGAAGTCATTACTCGTTACATCTCAAACTCAGAAATTGATTTTCAGCCTATTACAGGACGTAGAACAATGCAAAGTCAGAAGCTGACCAATCACAACTGCTTATTCATGTCTGGACCAATCATATACATCCTTTCAAATTGCCCAAGCAATACAGCCACGCTTTTGTCCCTCCCTCCTTCAGTTGTTTATACTGTTGCTGTAGCCACCATTACACCATGACTTCCACAACCATTGAAATACAGTGGTGATTCCCACCCTTGGCCATACTTGGAATCTTTGTTTAAATACAAGAAAACTGTGGGAAAATCAGTGAAGCTGCAATGTTTGCTGTGTGCACCCAAAATTACAGAGGTGACTGCATATAGCAATTTCTCTTTAAATCTGAAGAAACACATGCTTTTAAACTCACTGTGGATGTTGCCTATATATAGTGATTATAGTTACAATAATTAATACAGTAAGACCTCGTTAGAAGTCTGCTCACTCAGTTATTTTGTTACATTGCTGATATATTCTGGAAAGAAGATATGTTGGAAGGATATCATATACACTACTGTATTGTGAAATCAATTTTCAAGTTTGCCAAAAAGTTAACATTTACTTGACAGGCCCAGACCTTGCGACCTTAACAATGCGAGCAAATTATTATTGGAAACTGAGGTAGTCTATGAGTCACAGTTAAAACCAATTTCAGTTCATATGGATATTGCATGTATGAATAATTAGGAGGGTAAAGTTAAGGGGGGCTTCACATGAAAAAAAAAAAAAATCATGATTTCCTGAAAAAATTTCCTCTGATACTAGTGCTGCCTACTTCTTCCTTAGCCTTTATCATTCTTTTTCTGTGCCTGCCCTCCTTTCTTCCTATTTCTCCTATATTTCCTGTCACTTCTTACTGCTTTTCTTTCCTTTACAGGTGGCATTACATTGAGTGACAAGCCAAATGGTTTCCTGTAAGCCAAGAAACCATTTACAACGCTGGGTGGTAACCATATAACCAAACCATACGTGCTCCCTACGTGTCAACAAGTGGGTTGGTGGAGGGTTAGTGCCCCTCCCCGTAAAAAAAAAATAACTCAAAGTCAAATGGCCACCCCTTGCGGGATTGTGGTGTCTGGCAATAGATAGATAGATAGAGACTATCGGTCATCAGCTATCTTGCTGCCAAAAATTAAGGCTGTATCTCTATTTTTACTTAAAAAAAAAAAAAATGCTGCTCTCAGGTGTCTGCCCTTTCCTCTCATCTATCCTTCTTTCCTTCCATCCTCCTCTATCTTTCTTTCCTTCATTCTTTCCTCGTCCTTCTGCCTATGGGTGACTTTACACTCCCTCTTCTTTCTTTTCTTCATTCTTTCCTCTTCCTTCTGCCTGTGGGTGACTCTACACTGAGTGACAAGCCAAATGGTTTCCTGTACACCAGGAAACCATTTACAGTGGAGCCCCTCAGACAGCGTTTTTTAAAGTAGCGAATCCATGGATAGCGACAAGAATGAAATTATCTCATAGCGATTAATGCTGAACGGTTAGCGTAAATCTACTAGGCATTTAACACGTAGAGGGCAGGTGGGCAGAGTTGCCAAGGTCGGACCCTGGTAACACTGATAGTAAGTGCGAGTCTATCGTCATTCAGTTCATTGACTCACGTGGAGTAAATGTACGCATCTTAAGCTTTTCTTATAACTAATTTCCAACTATCTCTCTCCTCCCAAATTTTACAGTTTTAATTTTTTCTTTACCTTTACTTTTCTCTTGGGGGAATGCCGGTATCTAGGCGATACTGACAGGTGGTAGGTGAACCTCCCTGCAGCTACCCCAAGAAGAAGAAGAAGAAGAAGAAGAAGATTGTTTGTTTATCCATGCGCCGCACATTCATTCAACTTGTCAGTCTCGCCATTGTTAAAGTTTTTTGTGACCTTCCATTTATTGTCTAGCTACTGAGTGTTCTAATATCATGGCTTCAACTTCGGGGGCTGGCCCAAGTGGTGGTGGTGGCCCAGGGAAAAAACAGGAAGTGCTGGCAATGTAAAAGTGATCGAAAATGCCAGACAATACATGTGTGGAGGAAAAGAAAAAGATTTTTTTTTTAATATGTAGTATACGTTTATCTTATTACAATACTGAAGAAATATGACGTGATACTGATGGGTAATGGAGGAAATCAGGGGTATAACTGAAGGAGTCCAGGACTGTATTGATTTTTTGGGGGTAAGAAGTTTGCCCCTCGGATAGCGATTTCATGGATAGCGGCCATTTTGGCGGACTAATAAGGTCGCTATCCGAGGGGCCCCACTGTACTATGCTGGGTGGTAACCATATAACCAAATTTTGGCGCCTGGTGGTTTAGTGGGTAATTACAGCGCTCCAACTGGATTGAGCTGGTGAAGGTTTATATCCAGCGGATGGCTGGGGTTTATTGTTCACGAAATGCCACTCAGGGATGAGTAAGGCTGGTCAGTCTCATCTTAAATGTTAGGACCAACTTGCCCAGCCCCAGGTTCCAACGCTCCTCATGGGGCGACACAGGGTTGGATGATAGAGAGATAGATAGATAATTTGTATATAATCTCTGAGACAACAGACAATTTAATAATTACTTTTTACTTTCACTACTTGAGTACTTCACGAACAAGGTTCTTTTTTACTTTTACTTGAGTACATTTAACTTTTGGGTACTTCCACTTGTACTTTGAGTAATATTATGTCAGTGTAACAATACTTTTACTTAAGTGTCAAAGCAGGGTACTTTTTACAACTCTGGTGGGACCACACTCAGAGAGAGATGCAGAGTCAGAGGTGGAGCCGGAGATGGGTCTAGAGAAAAGTTGAGAAGCGGATTAAGAGTATAGTACTGTAAGAAATGTGTTCTGTAAAATAAAGAAACAACAGACAATGATATTCTTTCAAAGGAAAAGTGCTGAAAAAGATGCAGGATCAGACTCTGAACAAGATGTGGATATAGAAACGGACATGAGACCAGACTCGGAACGAGATGTTGATGTGGAAAAGGACGCGGGACCAGACTCGAAGTGAGATGAGCAACACGTGGAACCACACACAGAGTGAGATGCGGAGTCAGAGATGGAGCTGGAGATGGGTCTAGAGAAAAGTTGAGAGGCAGATTAAGAGTATAGTACAAAAAGAAATATGTGTTCTGTAAAATATGTGTTCTGTTATCTGTGGTAGGTGGGGGTGCTCACCATCCACTTACTCAATGTAGTGCTGCTCTTGGGTGTCTGCCTTTTCCTCTCCTCCATCCTTCTTTCGATCAATCCTCTTCTGACTTTCTTTCCTTCATTCTTTCCACTCCCTTCTGCCTACAGGTGACTTTACACCCCCTCTTCTGTCTTTCTTGCCTTTATTCTTTCCTCGTCCTTCTGCAGGTGGGTGACTCTAAACTGAGTGACAAGCCAAATGGTTTCCTGTACACCAGGAAACCATTTACTATGCTGGGTGGTAACCATATAACCAAATTTTGGCCCCTGGTGGTTTAGTGGGTAATTATGGCACTCCAATCGGATTGAGCCGGTAAAGGTTTACATCCAAGGGATGGTTGGAGTTTATTGCTCACATAATGCCATTCAGGGATGAGTGAGGCTGGTCACTCTCATCTTAAATGTCAGGACTAACTAGCCTAGCCCCGGGCTCCTACGCTCCTCTGTGAGGCGACAAAGGATTGGATAGTGAATGAATGAAAGTGAATTTTCTGTTATAAGAAAAGTTTGTTTCATGTCCCAGACACCCATCAACCTCAACTTTTTAAGTCAAAGGAATGCAACCCCCGACCTTCCAAGTATTCTCATGGGGGAAATATGTTTACTTTACGCGATGTTTACTTTACGTGATATTTACTTCACACGATCCCTTCAGGAACATATCCCTCGTGTAAAGTGAGAACTACCTGTACTGTATACTGAACAGCCATGGGGACATCACATAACCTTGCTGCATGCCCACACTGATCGTGAACTATTCACCTAGATGCCCATTTACCCTTACACATACTTCACTACCATCATAAAAACTCTTGACGACACCTAACAGCTTACCATCTACACCGTACATGCGCAAAACCTTCCACAATCCTTCTGTCTACTTTATTGTATGCTTTCTCCAGATCCATGAATGCCATCAACACCTTATAGTCCTTCTCACAAGCCTTCTCCACTATCTGTCTTAACTGCAAATATCTGACCCACTCATCCTCTGTCACCCCCAAAGCCACCCTGTTCATCACTCACTAGGACTTCTCATATCTCTCTTACTTTCTCTATAATAATTCTTCCAAATACCTTCCCTACAGCACTCAATAAACTTATTCCACGATAATTCTTGCACTCACTTCACTCACCTTTATTTTTGTACAGGGGTACAATCACAGCCTTTTTCCACTCTGATGGCACAGTATCACTCATCCATGCCTATGCCATGCCTTCTTACATATTTCCAACAAGCACTTCATTCCTCTCTCTCCACTACACTTAATCATCTCTGCATACACCTCATCAACCCCAGCTGCTTTCCCATTTTTCAGACATTTCACAGCGTTCTTCACCAGCGCAAGTGTCATGTTTCCTGGCACTGCATTCCTTCTCTGCACACCCCCAAAACCAATCATGTTTACAGTGGCTCTGCTCACTCTGCTCCCAGTCATCAAGCTTTCAAAATATTCTTTCCATCTGGTCCTTACTTTATCCCCTTGGGTTTATAATCTATCACTTACATCCTTCACACCTTCACATTTCTTTCCGCTGTCACTTCTACATTTCTGCATCTCTTTCTGGAATAACTTCCTTTTTTCAGAATAGTTTGCATTCATTTTTCTTCCTCGATCATCATTTACCTCCTTCTTTTTCCTCTTCACTAGTCTCTTTACGTGCTTCTTGCTCTCAAATATTCAGTTCTTATTTCAACTGAACCCCTGTCCTGTAACCACTCTAGCCACTTCTTCCTCTTTTCCTCCACTGCTCTCTTAACATCTTCATCCCACCATGCCTTACCTTTCTTCTCTGTTGTTACTCTTGCCACATCACACACCGCTTTAGAATTCCTAACTAAGCAATCCCTATATGCATTCTCTAGGCTGTCCAGATCCATTTCATTCCAATTCACTGATTCTAACTCCTCCCCTATTTTGGTCCTGTATTCATCTGTCATTTCTTTCATCCTCAACTCCTTGGCTTTCAGTCTTTCTCCCTGACTGCTCCTCTCTCTCTTGGTCCACCTCACTCCTCTCAGCTTGATCTTGCATACCACAATCATATGATCTGACAGACCTCCACATCGTCTTCTCACAGCCCTTGCATCAGCAACCATTCCCAGCATTGGTCTCTCTACTTACAATATAATGGGATTAAGCTAATTAAACTTTAAGTTTTACTGCATACCCATACCAAAGATAAGGGTAAAACTTAAAAAAAAAAAAAAACACTGGAAACTGATTAATCTAGGATGCTACATAACTAAAGTCTTGATTTTGAAGATTTACTCATCACTACATGAATAATAAAATAAATAAGAAAACTAGACTTCTGAAACTGCTGAAGCAATAATTAAAGAACTTAAGGGTTAAGGGACTGAATAGGGAGGCTGCCAGAGATCGAGCAGTGTGGAGAGCCGCCATTAGGTGACCAAGGCCGACACATGCAAGCATGTTGGAGCCTTCAAAAACGAAAACGACAATATTCCAGGTGAAATTACTTTTGTTGTCACTGTACACCTAATATTGGGAGACTATTGGTATGACTCAAATTTTTTACGGATTTTGACAGGTGACCTTTAGATCAAAGTCAACGTCATTCATACTAAGCAAATCATGTTCATTCAAGACCCACCACATTTCCACCGAGTTTGGTCAAAACTGGCCAAATACTTTCTGATTTAGCACTTTCAGGCATGAGGCACCCATTTTAATTTTTCTCAACATTTCAAAAATTACCTGTTGGAGAATATAAGAGAGTGGGTGCAAGGATTGTATGGGTGAGGATGAAAGTAGGTATACGACCTTGGGAGACTGTATGTGCATATACGCCGACAAAGGACCGAGTGGCAAGAGTGAAAGATGAGTTTTGGGCAAGTGTAGAAGCATGTATGGACAAGTTTGAGAGGAGCAAGAGAGTGTCTTTGATTGGAGACATGAATGGCAAAGTTGGGAATGTACAAGTGGATGGAGTGGTTGGTCAGTGGGGTGTGCCAGCTGAGGTGGATGGAAATGGTAGTGCCTTGGTGGACATCTGTGCTGGTAAAGGGGTTGGCAATAGCCAACACCTACTTTCAGCACAAGATGATCCACAGGTATACATGGAGAGTCATAAGGAGGATGGATGGCGAATTTGTAGAACGAAAGGCAATGATAGATTACGTGTGTGTGGATGAACAAATGAGAAGACAAGTGTTGGATGCATGAGTGTGGAGAGGGTGGGGGAATGGAAATCTCTGAAAGAAAGTGGGTGAAGCGACCAAGGGGAAGACAGGAGGAAATAGCTCATGTGAGAAGAGTGGAGAAGTTACAAGATAGTGAGAAAATGGCAAAGTATAAGAGCATAGTGAAAGAATGATTGGGAAGGTACGAGTTAGAGCAGATGGAAGGGGTGGAAGATGTATGTAAGACTTTCACGGAAGAGATAGGAGCAGCATGTGAGATGGTCTGTGGAGTGAGGAGGAGATGCAGGGGTGTGCAAGGGACAGCATAGTGGACTGAAGAGGTGAAACAAGCTGTCGAACAAAAGAAAAGGCATATTGTGAATGGCTAGTGAGCAGAGGCAGGGCAGAAGATGAGAGAGAGGAGAGAAGAGAGAGGTATATGTAAGCTGGAGAAGAGAGGTGAAGAGATTGGTGAAGGAGAGTAAGAAGAAAGTGGATGAGGAGTTTGGGAGGAATCTGAGTGTAAAGTGGAGGAAGAGTAAGAAATTGTTTTGGAAGGAGGTAAAGAAAGTAAGACAGTGTGAAAAGGGAAATAGTATGGGAGTAATAGATTGCTGGTGGAGAAGAGAGAGAAATTGAGGAGATGGAAGAAGTACTTTGAGGATTTGTTGAATGTAGAGAGTGAGAGCAGTGCGAGTATAAGTGGCTGGGGAATGGCTGGGAGAAGAAGAGGCGAGAGGAGGGAGGAAGAGATCAGCAGGGCAGAAGTAGTGGAAGCAATGAAGAAGATCAAGATGGGAAAGGTCCCAGGAATTGATGGAGTGTGTGGTGAAATGCTGAAGGTTGGGGGTGAGATTGCTGTGGAATGGATATGCAAGTTGTGTACATTAGCTTGGGAAGAGGGAAGGGTTCCAGAGGACTGGAAATCTGGTATAGTTGTTCCTTTATATAAAGGAAAAGGGGAAAGAGAAGTATGTGGTAACCACAGAGGTATTTGCCTTCTTAGTGTGACTGGAAAGATATATGGTAGAATACTTATTGACAGGGTTAGGCATATAACAGAGGAGTTAGTTGGATAAGAACAAGGGGGATTTAGGAAGGGAAAAGGGTGTGTAGATCAGATGTTTGTTCTAAGATGTGTAGTGGAGAAGTATCTAGAGAAGGGAAAGAAAATGTATGCTGCCTTCATGGACTTGGAGAAAGCTTATGTCAGAATAGATAGGCAAGGTATGTGGAGGGTATTAAGAATATATGAAGGGGAAATCGTTGAGTGTTGTGAAGAGTATGTATGAATGCGAGTGGATGGTGAGCTGAGTGAGTTCTTTGATCTGATTGTGGGACTGAAACAGGGTTGTGTGATGTCTTCATGGCTGTTTAATATATACATGGATGGGGTTGTAAAGGAGGTGCAAGGTAGGGCAGTGGATGTGGGAGGGGCTATAATGACTGAGGGTGAGATGTGGAAGATTCCGGTGTTGTTGTTTGCTGATGATACTGTATTGCAGAGTAAAGATGAATGGGAGTTGCGAGGTTTGGTGAATGAATTTGGGACAGTGTGTAAGAAGAGGAATCTGAAAGTCAATGTAAACAAGAGTAAAGTTATGGTGTTTGAGAGGAATGAAGTCACAGAATGCACAGCGAGGTTGGAAGGTGAGGTTATGGAGAGTGTGAGTGCATTCAAGTACTTGGGTAGTATGATGAGTAAGGATGGAAGTTTTGGGGATAAAATACTTGAAAGGGCACAGCAGGGAAAGAAGGTTGTTGGTTCACAGAAAGTGGTGATGAGAAATAGGGAGGTGAGTATGGAAGTCAAGAAGTTACTGCATGATAGTATCGTGATCCCTACCCTGATGTATGGAAGCAAGGCATGGACCTTGCTAGAGGGTAACAAGTCAAGAGTGAGAGCAGTGGAAATGAGTTACTTGAGAGGAGCATGTGGAGTGACATGGAGGGACAGGTTGACGAATGAAGAAGTGAAGGAACGTTGTGGGGTGGATGTGGTTGAGAAGATTAGGGGAAGTACACTGAGGTGGTTTGGACATGTGAAGAGAATGGAGAATGAAAGACTGACTATATGCAGGTGGGGTGGAGGGAGGGAGAGGGAAGGGAAGACCAAGGATGAGGTGGAGGGATGGAGTTGAGAGGTATATGAGGGAGGGCGGAGTGAGCTGGGGGAAATGTAGGCAAATGGTGGGTGACAGAGTGACTTAGAGGCGTTTTGTCTGCGGCCACCCTTTGCGGGATTAGAGCGTCGGGCTATAGATAGATAGGATCAGAATATCAATATCCAGATGCATTAGTATGTTGACAACTACATACTGGAATATTTTTGACGCAATCAATTTAGTAGTTTTGCTGTGAAGGAGAGCAAAAATTGAAAAAATAACAAAGAGGGTACTAGTGTGGTGCTAGCGCTAGGAAAAAAAATTGTGCCAGAAAAAGCCTGCAGCCAAGATACATTACTCCTGAAAATTTCATGTCTCTATCTTGAATAGTCTTGGAATGCCAGCCTTCTAGACACCCCCCCCCACACAAAAAAAGAATATCTACAATATCAATAAGAACTCCATGAATGTGGAGATCTTAAGATAAATAAAAATAAAAAAGGGACGTGCAGCTGCTAAACTGATACATTGTTACAAGGCCTTCAAAACAATAAAAATAATAATTACAATAATAATACTATAATAAGAGTTTTTCATTCATGCATTCATTATCCAATCCTATGTCGCCCCACAGAGGAGCGTAGGAGCCCGGGGCTAGGCAAGTTGATCCTGATTTTTAAGATGAGAGTAACCAGCCTCACATAAATAATAATAACAATAAGTGTACGGAGATGGTTTGGTCATGTAGAGAATGGACAACAATGTCATGAATTTTCTACATCGTGAAATTATGTAACGTAAATCGTGACATCGATTGATTTTGCGGGAGAGACGAATAGTTCTGAAATGCATGGGTTTTCGCTCAGTCTCTTAACCGTCCACTCGTGTACTCGTATTTGCATCAAATTGCCAAAACTTTCGTCATTCTTTCGTGAGTGATTGTCTTTATGTACAGACAGTGCATTCCTCTGAGAGATAATTTCTGAACTGTCATTTCTTTGAACTTGCCTCCCCGGCCGTTATTTGGCCACGCCCCTTTCACACGTTCCTTACATTGGACACTCAAGCATCGAGTCAGTCGTCAAAGTGACAGTCTCGGAGTGTGATTGTGCTGTGCGTAAGCTCGAGCGGGTATCTTTTTCTTAGCGATCTCAGAAGTCTCAGCTGTATCGGTGTGAATTCCCGAAGCTCCCACCAGCCTGGTGATCGACTTTATTAGCGATGGTCTCATCCTTACCGATTAGTATTTTCTTTTGTTTTTCCTAGGCTTAAGGTTTTGGTTATTTAGCTATTTGTCTGAGTGCTTGAGTGAGTGCATTTCCCTTTCTTTGATTCTGAATTGATTCATGTAATGTAAATTTATTTTCTTGTATTCAATAAATTTACAGCTCATTTTCTTGAGCTTTGTTAAATGTAACAGTTGTGTTTTCCCCACATATTTAGTAACTTTTGCTACTCTGAGTTAGCACAACTCCTTATATTAATCATGACTGGTACTTAGGCCAGCCCTTCGTATTAATTCTTAAATCCGTTGTGCTAGCTAGGAGTTTGGCTCAGCCAAGATCCTGTTTATTATTATTATTTTTTGAATGTTAAGGGGAGAAACTAACTTTCTCAGAGGCCAACAGTACAGTAATACAGCCTACTAGAGCATTTAGTCTCTGCTGTGTACTGTTGAGAAAGTCTATAAATTCTCGACTCTAGAGAATTGGTGAAGTAAGCCAGCACAAAAGTGAAATCGCTACTTGATTTCACGAGTCGATTCTCTCGTGGTAATCGACTCGATAGTTATTCCTAGCACACATAGCTATACATTGCTATACATATTTCATTTTCCCCCTGACAAACTATAAAGTGGTGAAAGAGGTATATCTGAGTGAATCTGATGGAGGGAGGAGGCAAGGTAGGCCAAGAAGAAGGTGAAGGGATATGGTGTGTGTGTGTGTGTGTGTGTGTGTGTGTGTGTGTGTGTGGAAGAGAGGTATGGAAGTTGGTGAAGCTAAGAGACTGACAAAAGAACAAGCTGGCTGGATGAATTTTGTGTGACCAAGCGCATAACCAGGGATTTGGCACCTCTTTTTAATGTGACAGCATTCAGACTGACTATTAGATAGGTATACAGTATGTGAAGCTACAGAATGCAGTGAGGTTTTTTTGGCCTAACTGACTGAGCCAAGATTCCATGGGCTTGAATGATGAGTGAAAGGAAGAGTGGCCCATTGAATTGGGCAAGCTTAGGCTGTCTGGATGTTGCTACTCCTCACCCTGCCCTAGGGTGGGAATAGAGGTCTGCATGATGATGATCATGAATGATGATGATAATAATACAGTAATAAAAAAAGAGAAAAGTGCACCAACTAGCCAGCACAGTGTGATCACGATGAGAGCACTGTGTGGAGACAAATTTGACTTTTAGTCTAACGCTAGCCGCATCACGCCATGTCACTTAATCATCGTAGTACACGCACTTGAATCAACATGTGTTTAATGCGCTTGTGATTTGTTGCAAGGTGGGCTCACGATCTTGAAGAGCGATGTGTCTGCATTACATTCAGTTTCAAATTGGGAAAAACTTCTACAGAGACTTTTCAAATGTTGCACCAAGCTTGTGGGGAGGACTGTTTGAGCCATATTCAATTTCCAAGTGGTTCCAGTGGATCAAATTGGGATGAACATCCACCAAAGACGATCCCAAATCTGGATGGTCTTCCATGTCAAGAAATGACAGTCACACTTAGAAAGTGTGTGCCGTGATCCGTAAAAATCATAGCCTGACTGTCCATGAAGTTTCCAAAGAAGTGGGCTTCTGTAAAAGTTCCTGCCACATGATTTTAACTGAAAAACTGAAAATGCACTGTGCTACCACAAAATTTGTCCCATGTCTACTGCCAGATGAGCAAAAAGAGACCCATATCGGTCAGGAGCTGTCTGACTGATCCAATGCTGATGAAAACTTTCTGAAAAATGTCATAACAGGTGATGAAACATGGGTGTACAGCTAAGACGTCAAAACAAAAAGGTACTCGTCACAGTGGCTTGGAACACCGTCACTGGCAAAAAAAATAAACAAATAAATAAAAAATAAAAAAAAAGCACCCTAGGAGCTGCCTGCAACCACTGTCTGACTCACTCCTTCTTCATTTCTGCAACATTCGCGGCCATTCCTCTAACTTTCGCTCTGTTGAGCACAACCTCTCCTCCTCTAAACCTCACCTTCTCTACCTCACTGAGACTCAGCTGTCTGAGGCAACTGACAGCAGACACTTTTCTGTATCCTCCTATCTATCTATCTACAGTATTGCCAGACGCCTCAATCCCGCAAGGGGTGGCCACAAACACATCACCTCCACGTCACTGTCCCCCACCATTTCACTACCCCACTCCCAACTCACACCCCCCTCTCTCATGTACCTCTCCACTCCATCCCTCCATTTCATCCTCGGCCTCCCCCTCCCTCTCGCCCCCTCCACCTCACTCACATACACTCTCCTCGTCAGTCTTTCACTCTCCACATGCCCAAACCACCTTAACGTGTTTCTCCTAACTCTTCCTATCACGTCCACAACAACATCACAAAGCTCCTTCACTTCCTCATTTGTTAGTCTGTCTCTCCATATGACTCCACATGCTCCTCTCAAATAACTCATTTCCACTGCTCTCACTCTTGGCTTCTGTCCTTCCAACAGGGTCCAAGCTTCACTTCCATATATTAGAGTTGGTATCACAATACTGTCATGTAACAACTTCTTCACTTCCATGATCACATCCCTGTTTCTTATCACTGCTTTCAACGAACCAGCAACCTTCCCTCCCTGCTGCACCCATTCAAGCACTTCACCCTCCAGACTTCCATCCTTACTCAT
>JAGKTI010009066.1:5991-31911 GCA_018397915.1 Birgus latro
AAATAATGAAAGTGAAAAAGGAAGCTGCCAATGTACTGGGGTTATAAAAGTACTCGTATATTACTTAGGTTGGTGGGGAGCCCACCATCCACTCACTCATTAGGTGATTGCCCTTTCCTTTCTTCTTTCTCTGCTGTATGATTTCCTGTACACCATGAAACCATGCTGGGTGGTAACATATAACCAAACTATGGCACCTGGTGGTTTGGTGGGCAATTAAGGCACTACAACTGGACTGAGCCTGTGTAGGTTTATATCCAAGGAGTGGTTGGGGTTTACTGTTCATGTAATGCCGCTCAGGGACAAATGAGGCTGCTCACTCTCATCTAAAATGTCAGGACCAACTTGCCTAGCCCAAGGCTCCTACATTCCTCACAGGGCAACACAGGGTTTAGATGATGATGATATTATGTTAGGCGTCACGGTCAGATGAATCACTGTAACTTAAAAAAAAATACTTTTCGTCTTTTATTTTCAGGGTGTGAATTAGATACAAATATAAATACCACTGCAGACAGGTAGCACTATATTATCAAAAATAAAAAATGCGTAAATACTTAATTTCAAAAATACTAACAGGGATGCCTGGGTGCTGTATGTATAGAAGTGATAAACACATATGGCCTGTGGTGGCTTCAACATGTGGAAAGATTATGTAAGAGTGACTGCGTGAAACCATACAGACATGAATATGAAAGGAAAAAGCCCTGCTGGCAGACCAAAGAAAAAAACAGAATGAACTTCTGAGAAAAGAAATTAGGGACTTAACTGGACTGATGCAGACCATGCGGCTTGGAAAGCAGTCACTTACCCATCCATCTGTCTGCCATTCTAGTACTGCTACAACAGAAGTGTAGAAACCCTGGGCTTGGGTACATGGTCCAGATATTTTGGGTGAGAGTAACCAGTGAAGGAGCATTGTGGTTTGGATGTGGATGTACTTAGGAGAAATAAACCGAGATGGTTTGGCCATGTGGAGAGGATGGAGGGCGAGAGATTTACGAAGAGAGTGTAAGCATAAGCGAGTGAGGTGGAAGAGGGGAGAGGGAGGGCGAGGCTGAGGATGAGATGGAGGGATGGAGTGGAAAGGTATATGAGAAAGGGGTGTGTGAGCTGGGAGCAGGGCAGTGAAATGGCACTGGACAGGGCAACATGAAGTTGATTTGTTTGTGGCCACCCCTTAAGGGATTGAGGTGTCTGGCAATAGACAGACAGATAGATACTAACTAACTGCTCACCCTTCAGTGACAAGAAGTGAGCAATAAAGCCCAACCATACCTTGGGAGAAGAACCCCATGGACCACATATACTTCTTCTTAACTTACCAGAACTACAGTATACCACAAGGCATCTAAAAAAAAAAAAAAAATGTGATGGCAACAGGGCTAATCCACTGTATCAGTATACAGCACATAAGCTCACCCTTTATCTCCATGCATGCATCTCAGAAAGAGGAAAGCACTAAGTGCAACATGGGAACACGATTAAAAGAAAAGGGGGGGGGGATGCCTGACCAATTCACACATGGAACACTGATTATATGCAAGTAGGTCTATTACTGTATGGAAAAATTCCTTGGCCCCTCCAACTTGCCTTCAACTTAGTGTGTTGCATAAACTCCTTTACTTTAGTGACATGGCAATGGGGAGGGATACCTTCCCATGGTGGTGCTGATGCACCTGGATGGAAGACCAGCCTGCATGCACAAATATCTCTCAACTCCTTCATCTACTTCTTGAAAGGAAAAAGGACAGCAACATCTGTTCCATGGTCCATTGGAAAAGAGCCAGAAGTTACAAGTACTCCTACTACAGTACTTCAGTGACACCTCTTTTTATTTCCCACATCATGAAGCGGGTTAAAAAGGATTCAAATAATAAGGCCTTTACTTAAGTAATATTCCACTGTACACTATCTCCACAAACTGCATGCACAGAATATGATAATGTACATAACTAAACTTGTGGTAGGTGGGAGCACTCACCATCCACTCACATGATGTAGTGCTGCTCTCAGGTGACTGCCCATTCCTCTCTTCCCTCCTTCTTTACTACTGTTTTTCTTTCCTTCATTCTTTCCTCTTCCTTCTGTTTATGGGTGACTACAATGAGTGACAAGCCAAAGGGTTTCACGTGCACCAGGAAACTATTTACTACACTGGGTGGCAACCATATAACCAGATTATGGTGCCTGGTGGTTTTGTGGGTAATTAAGGCAATCCAGCCAGACTGAGCCTGTGCAGGTTTATATCCAAGGAGTGGTTGGGGTTTCTTGCCCATGTAATGCCACTCAGGGATGAGTGAAACTGGTCAGTCTGATCTTAAATATCAGGACCAACTTGCACTGCCCCAGGCTCCTACACTCCTCATGGGACAACACTGGGTTAGATGATGATGATAACTAAACACCAAGTATAAATAAGTGCTTGTACTTTGGCATTCTGGAAATACATGAATGTGCTATCATAAAGAGTAACTCTAAAGCATTACTGGATGGAATGTTGAAATATATCAGTACATACAAGAGCAACTTACTGCCAAATTCAGAATTTTAAGAAAACTATGGCAATGGTAACCGTCATACCCAAACTGGCCCCTTGGACGGTGGAGGCCCAATGCCTAGCTACCATCCAGAACATTTAAGAGCAGGAGACCTACCTACACCTCTGATATGTTTTACAGTACATGATAGAAAACCCTCTGTTCACCTCTAAGACTTGAACCATTGCATGCAAGCCAAGAAGGCTCCCAACTGAGAGCTCTACCAACTGCACCAGCTTGGTAATGAATGCTTGTACAATTGTGGTGCACCCAGAAATTTACTAAATTGAATGGGAAAAGGACTTCAACAACAAATTCCAAATACTGCACTGGAAAGAAGAAGAAGAAAAAAAAAGTATAGCCACTCTTCACTCATATATAGTGTACTACAGTACTGTAGGTAGTTTTATCAGCTGCATGCAGGTATTCAACTAGTGACTTATACTGTGGTCAGTGGGGGCATCCATCATCCACTCACTCAGTGTAGTGGTACTTTATTTTGAGCAATCCTACATTAAGTGACAAGACAAATGATTTCCTGTAAACCAGGAATTCATTTAATATGCTGGGTGGTAACCTTATAACCAATCAACATGTGTTCCCTATGTGTCAACAAGTGGTTTGGCGGAGAGTTAATGCCCCTCCCCAGAAAACAATTAACTAATAATACAAACAAGAAGCCTCAGATCAAGACGGACCAACAGGTGATGACCAAGGACTGGACAAAGGACGTGGTACGGATTGCAACATGGAATGTAAGGGGTGCGAATGATGAGGTGAAAGAGAGAGAGATTGTCTAGGTGACTTTTGAATGGAGATATGAATGGATAAAGTGGATGGAGTAGTTGCAGAAGTGGATGAGAATGGCGGTGCTCTAGAGGACATCTGTGCAGGAAGGGGGTTGGTGACAGCCAATACCCTCTTTAGGTACAAAATGATCCACAGGTATAAATGGCCAGTGATGAAAAGGGTGGGTGGTGAACTGAATGAATGGAAGGCAATGATAGATTATGTGTGTGAATGACAGAATGAGAAGGCAGGTTATGGATGCAAGAGCATACAGAGGTTGGGGGTGTGGACTTTCTGACCACTGCTTGGTACTGATGAAAGTCAAGGTTCAAGTGCAATGGAGGAATAGAAGAAGGAAAGGACAGGAGGAGGTAGTCCATATAAGGTAGAAAGAGGATGGAAAAAAAGACAGAATATAAGAGATGGTGTGTAGAAGATGTGTGCAAGATTTTCACAGAAGACATCTGTGCAGCATGTGAGGTGGCGTGTGGGGTGAAGAGAAGACGAAAAGGGGTGCAAGGAACATAATGATGGAATGAACAGGTGAGGCAAGCTGTGGTAAAAAAGAAGAAAGCATAGAGTAAGTGGATGGGAAGCAGAGGCATAAAGGAAATTGAGAGACAGAACAGAGAGTTATATGTAGAGAAGAAGAGAAAGGTGAAAAGATTATTAAGAGAGAGAGTAAGAAGAGGGTGGATGAGGAATTTGGAAGGAATTTGAGCGTACAGTGGAGGGAATGTAAGAAAATGTTCTGGAAGGAGGTAAAGAGAGTTAGACAGGGTATAATAAAGAAGCTAGTACAGGAGTAAAAGATAAAAATGGCAGTGATAGTGGTGAAGGGAGAAAAAGTGAGCAAACAGAAAGAACACTTTAAAGAATTCTTAAACATAGAGAATGAAAGTAACGTGAGTATAAGTGGCTGGAGAATGGCTGGGAGAAAAAGGGTGGTGGGAAGGGAGGAAGAGATCAGCAGGATGGAAATAGTAGAAGCAATGAAGAAAGTAAAAATGGGGAAAGCCCCAGGAATTGATGGAGTGTGTGGTGAAATGATGAATCATGGGGGAGAGATAGTAGTAGAATGGATATGGAAAATGTGCAGATTGGCCTGGAAGGAAGGTACAGTCCTGGAGGACTGAAAGTCAGGTATAAGTATTCCTCTGTACAATGAGAAAGGGGAAAAAGAAGTGTGTGGTTATCATAGGGGCATTTGTCTTCTTTGTGTAACTGGCAAAGTCTATGGTAGGATACTTATTGACAGTCAGGGAAATAACAGAGGAATTAGCTGGAGAAGAACAGGGAGGTTTTAGGAAAAGAAGAGGTTGGGTAGATAAGATATTCATCCTTAGGTCTTTAATGGAAAAGTTTCTGGAAAAGGGAAAGAAGTTATATGTGGCCTTCTTGGATTTGGAGAAAGCATTTAACAGAGTGAATAAATAAGGAATGTGGAAATGTTTGTTTGTTGTCTGTTGGAGTTTTATGCCGAGTCCCCTTTTTCGATAAGGGCTACGGCACTGCCCCTGGATAAAGGACTTAGGTTTGGAGCGTGTAGCACTTTATGACCAGATGCCCTTCCTGATGTCTACCAATGACCCTTGGGTGGACTCGAACCTCCGACCCTTCGGCCAGGGTTGAGTGCTCTAACCCACCGAGCAACGGCTTCTAGGAATATATGGAGTAAATGGGAAATTGTTGAATGCTGTGAAAAGCATGTATGAGGTTGCTAAGGCTGCGGTGCATTTGGATAGTGAACTGAGAGAAGTTGTCTATCTGACTGTTGAATTGAAACAAGGGTGTGTCATGTCCCCCTGGTTGCTCAATCTGTACATGGATGGGGTTATACAACAGATACAAGGGAGAGCAGTGGATGCTGGAGTGGCCCTAATGAAAGAGGGCAGCATTTGGAAACTTCCTGTATTGTTGTCTGCAGATGATACTGTATTGTTAAGATGAAGGGGAACTACAGGACTTGGTGAAAGAGTTTGGGAGACTGTGTATGAAACGGAATATAAAGACAAACGTAGGGAAGAGTAAAGTTATGGTCTTCGAGAGAAATAAGTCACTGAATGTACACCACAGTAAAGTTGAATGATGAGAAAATGGAAAATGTGAATGCATTTAAGTACTTGGGTAGTGCGATGAGTAAGGATGGAAGTCTGGAGGATGAAGTGCTTGAAAGGGTACAACAGGGAAGAAAGGTGGCTGGTTCTTTGAAAGCAGTGATAAGAAATATGGAAGTGAGCATGGAAGTAAAAAAGTCACAGCATGATGGTACTGTGATACCAACTTTAATGTGTGGAAGTGAAGCTTGGATCTTGTTGGAAGGACACAAGTTAAGAGTGAGAGCAGTGGAAATGAGTTATTTAAGAGGAGCATGTGGAGTTACATGGTGAGACAGACTGACAAATGAGGATGTGAAGGAGAGTTGTGGTGTGGACATGGGTGTGACTGAAAGCATTACAAGAAATACCCTGACATGGTTTGGCCATGTGGAGAGGACAGAGAGTGAGAGACTGATGAGGAAAGTGAGAGACTAATAAGGAGAGTGTATGTGAGTGCAGTGGAGGGGGGGAGACGGAAGGGGAGGCCGAGGATGAGATGGAGAGATGGAATGGAGTGATATAAGAGAGAGGGGGGTGTGAGATGGGGAGAGGGCAGTCAAATGGTGGGGAACAGGGCAACATGGAGGTGATTTGTTTGTGGCCACCCCTTATGGGATTGAGCTGTCTGCCAATAGACAGACAAAGACTGTAATCTCATACAAATACAATTTATGAAAGAACTATGACAAACCTAATAAAATGCAGGAGGGCAAAGGCTGAAATGTCTCACCAGCCAACACTTTTGCATTAATTTATGCTTATGTTTTGATTACATAGCTAAACCCCAGTCCCCTATATTTCTGATGGGACAACACAGTACTGAAAGAAGGAGGGATGGAGGTATAATATACTTAATCCACTGAGCCCAGTGATGTCTTATTTTATTCTTGCCATCTTCTCATGACTTTATTCAGCTTATGATAGACTTCTAAATTGGAGGGGTTATACACAGCCTTAATAAACCCTTCAATGTGAGAGGTCTTTCCTAAGCTGAATAAAATTATCTGACAGCAGTAAAAATACAAAGGACACCAAACAGGTTCAAGGAGTTAAGGCATTACAGGTGCCAGAGAGGGATGAATTTTCATGGTGGCACTAATATAACTGCACTGCTCTCCTACCTGGCTATAAAATGTCTCTCAGCTTCTTTCCTATGATGGTGGACTGCACTGCAGAAGGGCAACTTCAGCCTATGGCCTACCATGTTCATGTTTAGATGTACCTGGAGCCAAACAATAACAATGGTATTAAAACAGCAGTAGGTTTTGATGGACTGGATGAAGAAAGTAAGGGGACAGCTCCCACTCCTAAACTCCACCCCTGGCTGGACTACTGCTTGGAATGGTCTATGCATTCCACAAATGAGCATAATGAAAGACGCATGCAAGCATGTTGGAGCCTTCAAAAACGTAAACGAAAATGAAAACGATACAGCCATGTGTTTTTAGACTTTACAGGTACCTGTCCTAATAAAATATTGATTATATCACCCGACATGACTAGATATATGGCAAGATTAGGGCAGTGTATGTACAGGAAAACCTCACTATACTGGACTAATTGGTGGAAGTCCCAATCTGATTAGGCATGCTTTCACTATACTGTACTGGAATTCTTTCCAGCTATATCACACTATGGGTTCAATGAATCTGCATCAAGTCTAGTACAACCACATGAGAGACAAAATTAAGAAAAGTATCCATACTATACAAAGGTGAGCCCCCCAAAAAATAAAAACTTCAAAAGCAAATTTGTCTGCCTGTTAATACTTCTTAACTCTTTCTACCAAGTTATATATTTTATATTTTACACTGGATAATGGCAGATTACTGTATTTCATAATGTGTGGAAAGGAACCCTTGGGGTGGAGCTAATAAAATATATAAAACCCAATACAGTACAGTTATGTAATGTTTAATCCTTCTTCATTTAGTTAATCAGGCTTAGTCTGACAAAAGCATAAGTCTGATAATGTGAAATTTGATATAATGAGGTTTTAATGCATAGGTGCTAATAACAGTAACATAATATCACCTAAAAGACTAGATATAAGACATGATGATATAAGGGGTGATCTGAAACTACTAATGTACAAAATATATGGAAGTACTGTACAATCCATGTGTACAATGATGCCAGACACTCAATCTCACATATTGCGAAACCTTGGCTTAGTTTGCAATTCCGGATGCTTTCTGTACATCTTCATCCTCACTGACAAGGGTAGTTTCCTGGAAAATACATATCATTTACTGGTACGGAAAAAATTTCAAAATTAGGTTTTATAATCATCATCACCATCTTGACCTTCCCACCTCAGAATAAGATGTGGTACTGCAGTGTCCAGAACATAAAGAAAGAGACACTATGAAAATGGATGACCTACCAATAGCAAACTCAATGAAATAGGATTCAAATTCTCAATATGTGTGTGTACTGTCTAATGAGAAATTGCTGAAAATATAAACATAGTACAATGTAAGAAAAACCTATTGTTATCAACCCCTTCAATACAATGATACCTCTTTTTTTTTTTTATGTACAGTATTTTGGCTATCTTCAGATTACTTAATGCTACTCAAGAAGGTCCCCTCTAGGAGAATGAAATAAAAAATTTTCAACTCCTTCGCAACACAGATGATTCTTATATCCCATACTTACTTCCACCAGACAACTTTAGTACCAGATAATCTTCAGAATAAAGTCTTCTTAGCTGTTGTTGCTGATCATCCCAAGTCTGTCTGGCTAAGCAGACCCATCAACCACGGGCTAGCAACCAACCCTGCAGGGATGTTCCATGCAGCGAACTGATGTTCTCTTGTGACTGAGTGTCCCACTAAGGCGAGACATTGGAAAAAGTGTGGAGGTTTGGTTTCTGGGCGGATGCTACAATTTCATTTCTACCCAGTTAACAAGGGCACCACAGTAGGCTCCACTTCACTCTATGATCTGGTTATATGGTTGCCATTCAGCATTGTAAATGGTTTCCTGGGTTACAACAACCATTAGACTTATCACTCAGTGCAGAGCCAGCTGAAGTGGAAAGGACAGTAATACCAAGTGATAGGAGGGAAAAGGTCAAGTAGGAAGAGGAGGGCAAACAAAGACGTGGCATGATGAAGGTAAAGGAAGAAGTAGGCAGCACTACATAATGAGAATGCATGATGGTCGCCACCACCCACCACTAGTCTTCATAGCAATGTGGTTAAAGGAACTGCTGTCATTGTACAGCATATAGAGTGTGATGCAAATCTTTCTATAATTACTTTGTGATAGATATCTGTAGAAAATTCTTGTAGAATAAGCTGGTGCATTGTTAGGCACACTAAGATTTAATCATACTGCAATTAATTGAACTACCAGTATCATTTGTGCTCCACCCTCTATAACAATCAAAACTTACCATCACCATCCCACCCCAGTTATCCAGACTACAAGGGGTGACAGTCTAGAGTACAGCTCTCTGATTTCATCTAGGGCACAATCACACGATACAGAAGACCTTGGGTACTATGACTGTGCCTGTGTACCATCAATCCATCCATCATCCAATCCCATGTTGCCCCATGAGAAGCGTAGGAGCCCGGGTCTAGGCAAGTTGGTCCTGACATTTAAGATGTGAGTGACCAGTATCACTCACCCTGGGTGGCATTACATGAGCAATAAACCCCAACCACCCTTGGATATAAACCTGCACTGGCTCAATCTGATTGGAACGTCTTAATGACTCACTAAACCACCAGGCACCATAATTTGGTTATATGGTTATCAACCAGAGTAGTAAACGGTTTCCTGGTGTACAGGAAACCATTTGGCTTGTCAGTCAGTGCAGAGTCACCCATAGACAGAAGGAAGAGGAAAGAATGAAGGAAAGAAAGACAGAAGAGGGAGTGCATAGTCACCCATATGCAGAAGGAAGAGGAAAGAATTAAGAAAAGAAAGAGAGAAGAGGAAAGAAATAAGAGAGGAATGGGCAGACACCCAAAGCAGCACTACATCATGTGAGTGGATGGTGAGTGCCCCACCTACCATCACTCAGAGAATACAGGAGCAATATTTTCTCCTGTCACTAAGAATATTCATCATTCTCTTTTTCATCACTGTACTCCATTTTTCACTAATAAATTATGTAGACAGGATTGCATCAGATTATGAAAACTATCAAGACAGTTGCTAAAAAAAAAAATGATGGAAGTCATGCAATGACAATACTGAATGCAGGTACAATACTGTATTAAAGAAAACATATACTGGTACTGTGGTGAGTCTTACTGTATCATGTCGCCAAGCCTGACCCTGGATGCCTGTGCACGTCGTGATGATGTGCCATATATAAGTGTCTCAGCATGGAGACACTGGTCCAGGGCACCAGCAGCACCAACAAGGTCACCACTCAGAGCCAACACACGGGATAATTGACGCAACACTCCACACACCTGAAAGGCAGAGTTGCTCAAGTGTTATATTTCATTTCAAAAGACAGTACAATACTGTACTCATAATACTGTATTACCATTTTTGACACCTGATGGTCCAGAGGGTCAAGGTGCTCCAACAAGACAGGACCCACAATGGTTTCAGGCTGATGGATGGTTGAGGTACAATATACTGCTCATATGATGCCATTCAGGGAAAAGTGAGGTTGGCCACCTTTTGCCTTAAATGTCAAGACTGTGCAGCCTAGTCCTGGGCCCTTATGCTCCTTATGGGGCAAAATAGGACTGGATGATGGAAAGATGGATTAATATTTTTATCAGAGTATTGATGTCTGCATCATGACACCATTCAGGGCCGGCACATAGGACAACTGAAGGACATGCAGTTAATATTTTTTTACTAGTAGCTACAGTAATTAAATACTGTATAGGGCTTACTGATTCAGCATGTGGATTTACCCCAAAGCTTTACAATTTAATTTTACTTCTCCCACTTTCTCCATATAAGGTAACTGAATTAGACTCATTACTTTTTTAACCTTCACAGACAGTGCTACCTACCAGTGGGCTGTAATCCCCATGTGCCTCCCTACAGTGCCGAAGTCGAGTGCGCAAATGTTGGACAGCTTGCTGGTATTCCTCCTCCTGCACCAGCACCTGCAACACACACCCCAATTGCATTCTGGTCTTGTTTCATTATGCCATGAACTGTTCAAATGGATGAATTATACCCACAAACTTAAATGCATCTGTTGTGACAATACAATAGTTCAGTACTGTCTGGACTTAGGGTTCTGTCATATCTACAAGAGTCTAAGTGAAGTTGAAAGCAATGGATTCTCATACTAAATATAATTTCAGCATATGGGTCTAATTAATGCAACTAATGCTGTGATGCTGGTAACTTTGAGCTCTTCATTACTGTGACTATTTTTATTTTTCAGTCTTTCTACCACCAGAAGACTTTCCTTAGCCTAGCTTGAGAGAGGTGCTTCAAACTGCAGGGTGAGATATAGGCTTTACTAGCCCACTGAATGTGTGAGATCTTTTTCTGAGCTGTGTAAAACTGTCTACAGATACCAAGAAGAAACAACACAATGAATAATGGAATTGAAAGAGTTAATGTCATTGCTGCTGTCATAGTCTCTTCTTCAACTATATGTTACCCTATAGGACTTCAGAAATCTGACTAATTCAACTGAGTGCTCCGCGAGATTTTTTTCTTTTTTCTTAATAAATACATTATGTTGAAGGACTGCCTTTGTTGTGAGAGGATGATGCATGAGATGAATAAATGTGATGTGGTGTGTACAGTGGTATTATAATAAGGACACAGTCTGCAAGGTGTATTTTACTGATAGTATTATAGTGACACTGAGGTAGGTGGGGGTGCTCACCATCCACTCACTTGATGTAGTCCTGCTCTCAGGCATCTGCCCTTTCCTCTCCTCCATCCTTCTTTCCTTCCATCCATTTCTTTCTTTCCTTCATTATTTCCTCATCATTTTGCCTACAGGTGACTTTACACTCCCTCTTCTGTCTCTCTTTCCTTCATTCTTTCCTCTTCCTTGTGCCTGTGAGTGACTCTACACTAAGTGACAAGCCAAATGGTTTCCCGTACACCGGGAAACCATTTATTATGCTGGGTGGTAACCATATAACCAAATGGTTTAGTGGGTAATTAAGGCGCTAACTGGATTGAGCCGGTGAAGGTTTATATCCAAGGAGTGGTTGGGGTGTACTGCTCACGCAACACCACTCAGGGATGAATGAGGCTGATCGCTCTCATCTTAAATGTCAGGACCAAATTGCCTAGCCCCGGGCTCCTATGCTCCTCATGGGGCAACGTGGGATTGGATGATGGATGGATGGATTATAGTGACAGCACAGATTGAGTTGTATATTTGCATTTGTGCTAAGAAAATGATGCCAATACAATAACCAGTTAAATCACAAACTGCTCGAATAAATCTTATTAACAAAGAGAACCTACTATGCCCTGCCTATACAGACACCAATCAACAATGGCCCCTTTGTTTTAGGTACAGGTGGCTATCATAGCGAAAAGATGATTAATACAAACACTATAAAATTCAAAGATCTAAAACACAAACCTCACCTGTACTGTAAGGTTGTGTATGGCCAGGGTCTTTGCACTGTGTTCCCCATGAAGGCGAGAAAAGAGAAGCCCAAGATTGTGTAGTTCCCTGAGGGCATCCTTAGAGTCAACAGCACGCAGCCGCAGTCGATGCTCCACCAACAGTCCCCGTGCCTCACATTCTGCTACACTTCCGGGACGGTTGCTGTGTGATGGAAGGGTTTAGTGTATGAGGAGGAGCGATTTATGCAAGAACTATGGGAATAAAATCATCATCATCATCATTTGGACCTCCTTTCCCACACTAGGGTAGGATGAGGAGTAGCAACGTCCAGACAACCAAAGTTTGTCCAATTCAATGGGCCACACCTCCATTCACTCATCACTCATGCCCTCGAAGTCCTGGCTTCACCTGATAAACTTTCACCACATTCTGTAGGTTCACATATACCTATCTGACAGAGCCAATACGAACACTGTCACGTTAAAAGGGGTGCCAAATGCCTGGTTATGCGCTTCTCCGCACAAAATTTATCCAGCCAGCTCAATTTCTTGTCACTTAGCCCCACCAACTTTCATACCTCTCTTCCTCACACACTCATCCACCATATCCCTCCACTTTCTTCGTGGCCTACCTCACCTCCTCCCTCCTTCAGATTTGCTCAGATATATCTTTTTTTGGCCACTTTATTGTCATCCATTCTCTCCACATGACCAAACTATCTCAGTCCACTCTCTTCGATTCTGGTGTTCACAAACTTCCTCGCTCCGCATCTATCACGAATCACATAACTCCGTATCCTATCCATTCTCTGTACTCCACATACATTTCTCAGTAGTCCCATCTCCACTGTTCTTACTCTTGACTTTTCATTTTCATGCAACACCACTGTCTCACATCCATATATTAAAGCTGGCATTAACACTACTTCAAGTAAGCCTCGTGCAGCTGAAACACTCAAGCCTCTGTTTTTTGTCAACACCTTCACAGCACCAGCTACACTCCTTCCTTGTGTCATTACTGTCATTACCTTCCACTTCTTTTGCACATTTTCCTCTCTATTCTATCACTGTACCAAGATATTCGAAGTCACTCACCAATTCCAGTTTCTCTCCATTCACTGTAACATCACACTGTGAGTTATCTTCTCTCTCAATAATCATCACTGTACTCTTTTCTACATTTACTCTCGAGGCACGATGCTCACAGACATATACAAAACTCTGCACTAGCCTACCAAGCTCCCTTCAACATCTGTCTCTTTGCTGATCTGCTGCATCTTCATCTCTTTTCTATTGCTACTTCAACAGTCACTGCTCTTCTGAACTATCTGCTTGCATCCCTCCACCACTATGGTGGGAGCGTAGCAAGCACCTGTCTAGCAACAAACTCTCATCCTTTTTCTGTCCAACTGTCTAATGAAGAGTTAACCATTACTCCCAGTCCTTCATTTATGCAACAAGTCAACTCTGGAACTGTCTCCCTCTGTCTGTATTTCCTACTTCCTATGATCTCCAATCTTTCAAACGCAGTGTGTCCAGAGATCTCAAAATGAACAGATCTTGAATTTGGCTTTCTGTTATATTTTTCTTTTTTTTTGGGGGGGGGGAAACAGTTTGTGGGCTCCTGCCATTGGTTCCTTCTTCCTTGCATAAAAATAAATAAATAAAAATATTAATTAATTAATAAAAATCTGCAAGCAGCACTGCATCATCAGCATACAACAAATCTGAGATATTCCGACCATCAACATTCATTACCAACACCATCCCTCTCTTCATTACGCAAGATTTTACTCATCACCCCATCCATATATATATACCGTACATTAAACAACCACGGGGGCATCACACAACCTCGTAACACGCCCATACTGATCATGAAGCATTCCCTTAGATGCCCATTTACCCTTACACATGCCTCACCAACATCATAAAAACTACTGACGGCACCTAGCAGCTTACTATCTACACTTTATGTGCAAAACCTTCTACAATCCTTTTCTCTCTACTTTGTCATATGCTTTTTCCAGATCCATAAATGCCATAAACACATTACAGTCCTTCTCACAAGCCATCTCAACTATCTGTCTCACTGCAAATACTTGATCCACACATCCTCTGCCACTCCTAAAGCCACCCTGTTCATCACTCACTGGGATTTCTGATATCTCTCTTACTTTCCATATAATAATTCATCTATTTACCTTCCCTACAACACTCAATAAACTTATGCCACGATAATTCTTGTACTCACTTCGCTCACCTTCATTTTTGTACAGAGGTACAATCACAGCCTTTTTCCACACTGCTGGCACAGTTTCACTCATCCATTCCTTCTTACATATCTCCAACAAGCACTTCATTCTGCTCTCTCCACTACAGTTAATCATCTCTGCATACACCTCATCAACCCCAGCTGCTTTCCCATTTTTCAGCCGCTTCACAGCGTTCTTCACCTCTGTGAGTGTCACATTTCTCGGCACTGTACGGCACTGTATGCCTTCTCTGTACACCCAAAAACCAATCATGTTAACAGTCACTTTGCTCTCTCCATTCTCATTCATCAGACTTTCAAATTTTCTTTCCATTTGGTCTTTATTTCATCCCCATGGGTTAATAATCTACCACTTACATCTTTCACATTTCTTTCCACTGCCACTTCTACATTTTCGCACCTCATTCCAGAATAACTTCCTATTTGCAGAGTAATTTGCATTCATTTTTCTTCCTAGACCATCATTTACCTCCTCCTTTTTTCCCCATCACTAGTCTCTTTACATGCTTCTTGCTCTCAATATATTCAGTTCTTATTTCAACTGAAACACTGTCCTGTATCCACTCTAGCCACTTCTTCCTTTTTTCCTCCACTGCTCTCTTAACCTTCTCATTCCACCATGCCGTACCTTTCTTACTCTGGCCACAACACACACCGCTTTAGCATTCCTAACTAAACAATCTCTATGTGCATTCCACAAGCTGTTCAGATCCATTTCATTCCAATTCACTGATTCTAACTCCTCCCCTACTTTGACCCTATATTCATCTGCCATTTCTTTGATCCTCAGCTTCCCGACTTTCAGTTTCTCTCCCTGACTGCTCCTCTCTCTCTTGGCCCACCTCACTCCTCTCAGCTTGATCTTGCATACCACAATCATATGATCTGACAAACCTCCACAACTTCCTCTCACTGCCCTCGTATCAGCCACACTTCCCAGCATCGATTTCTCTACGAGCATGTAATCAATCATCCTCCTTTCAACATGATCTCCATTCCCTCTCTACCATGTATAATCCTCAGCAATACAAGATGATTTATTTAAAACTATATCCAACTTACATGTGTACTGTATTTTGTACATGGGTGAATAAAACAAAAATGAAATGAATAAGTCTGTGTCAAATGCCTTAATCCTGGAGGAGAGTCGGGAGGCTGTTCTTCTTCTACCTTGCAACACTCTCCACACCATTCCTCCGTCTCATCTTGGGCTTTCCTCTCCCCATCTCCCTCATGTCCACTCTCCTAGCTGAACTATCACCTCCATTCACCGCACATGGCCATGACATTTCAAGGTACCCCCAACATTTTCCAGCACATCCACCTCATCAACATATTGTTCTTAAACTTTTCAACTTGTCTGTCTGTCTCTCTCCACAAACTCCAAACACACCTTAAAGATAAATAATTTCCAATCCTCTCACTCCTGAGATGTCTCCTTCCAGTAATAATCAAGCTTCACATTCATTTGTTGGATAACTGAAATGACCATCTTATACATGGGAATAATGGTTGAAATGATGATAATGATGATAACAATGACATTATCCAACCTCCCCAACCTAATGGAACCTATAGCAGGAAAACAACAAAATTTTCATCATACATACCTGACTTGTGTGATATGGACAGCTCTGGCTAAGCAGTCGAGGCCGCGCTGGTGGTGGGGTGTGTGGTCAAGGAGAAGTCGGCCCAGCTGCTGTAGTGGACCCACCAGCCCAGGGTCTTCACTGCCGCCCCCCTCACATTCCAGCACTGACACACTGGACTCAAGTTTCTCCTGGCAGGGAGGGTTAGGTTGGGCTAGGTTGAGTTAGATTAGAGTGGGTTGGGTTAGGTTAGAGTGGGCTGTGTTTTGTTGTGTTGGCCATGCAAAATAAATGAAGAGAGCTGACAATATTCTCAACCACTTCAGGTTAGGAGTGACTCCTCGCAGTGAAGTGGTAGAAACAGTCACCACAGTGACTGCAAGAAACAATCTCCATCACCCATTTCAAAAAAATTATAACTACCTGTACTATTAATGGTAGATTACCTCTAATAATGACAAGGTTTAAGCATACTGTACTAATACTGCACTGTACTTAGTTTTCTTAGCATACCAGTGATGCTGCAGAGAGATGTCTTTACATGGTGGCATTGATATATTGTTGAGAAGTTATACAAATGTCTGTCAAACTCCTTATAACCCAAAAGGGGGATAGAGGAGTGCAGGAGAACGGTAACTTCAGTCCGCAGTCCACTACGTTCATGTCCAGATGAGCTCGGGGCCACAATAACAACAATCAGTATATATCAATACCTGAGCTTTGGAGAATTTCCTCTTCTTGGCATAAAGGTTTGCCTGGGCACAGAGGACCTTTACATGCAAATCCAGAGGTCGGTCCATGGTAAGGGATGGGGTCAGCTTTTTCTTGCGTTTTGTGATCTGCACAGAGAAGGACAAAGTTAACTGCAGTGATTTGTGGGTGTGTGGTGATATACAGGGTGGTCCATATATTACACATCGCAATATTTCTGTGCTGTGGGTATGACTCGGTCTGCATTACCAATGTATACCTTGCATAATTTTCTACTTTTCATAACCCCATTTCTGCTTTACAGCATCTGTTTTTTTTCAAGTCCATGACTGCATGGCTGATGACTAATTTCACAATGCAATAGATACAGTATTTGAGGTAGGCTGCAAAATAATGCTGATTTTGTGTGTGAAGTGTGTCGGGGAGAGCATGCGGAGATTGTCAGGTATGAAAGGATTGATTTTGCTGAAAAGTCTCTTGGGTGTGTGGAGTTTTGTCATTTGGGGAACATGTTATGTGCTTGAAGTGGGGCTGGAGCTCTGTAAGAAGGGAGTGACTGAGGTTCAGAGAGCTTGTCTACTGTGCTAAGGGATCTTTGAATGTGGCATGTGTTAGGAATGTAATGCATGGTAGTAAGACCTGGGCAATAAAGGAAAAGGATATTCATAGGCTCAAACATATAGAAATTACATTGATTAGATGGATGTGTAGTGCATCCATGAATTACATAGGAATTACATAGGAAACCAAACAGCAACAGACCTTCTGGTCCTTCCAAGGCTGCTTGTTACAGAGAAGGCTATGACTACAAGATCTATCTCTACATGCTGAAGGATAAGGATAGTAAAGCAAGAAGGCTCCCCCCATCTCCAAACTCTCCAGGAAAAAAGTGAGGAAAAACACCATGCAGCATGGAAAAACTGACATGGAAATTTCATAGGAAATACTGGAAAGGAAAGGTCACACTCTATACTACTTTCTGTAAGCTACCTGTTTGAGTAACCTGAAAGAGAAAGTAATCAAATAAACTAATAGCGACGGTATGACATTATAAATGGGTATGTTGAGTTAATGGAGTGTCTGTAGGCATAACAACGTGAATACGCTAATCCCATGGTCTCAGTTGGACTCTGCGGTAATTCAAAAGATACAGATACACGTGAATATAGCTCATTAATCCCGTGGTCTCAGCTAGGCCTGGGGGGGAAGGGGGGGCTAGGACTGCAACTGAAGAGCTGAGAATGGATTGGACTTGAATGTACTCATATTGGTGTTGTAATGAGGTGTAGACTGAGGTAGTTTAGGCATGTTGAGAGGATGGAAGATGAAAATTGGGTGTGGAAGGTGACAAGCAGGAGTGTCAGTTGTGCTGAGAGGCAGACCAAAAAAGACTTGGGAACAGGTCACTGTGTGACCTCAGGATATATGTCTGAATAGGGAGGCTGCCAGAGATTAAGCAGTTTGGAGAGCTGCCAGCATATGCAAGCATGTTGGACCCCTTATAAATTACAGGTGGTCCCCAACTTACAAACATTCGACTTATGACTCTGTACTTTCAGTACAATATTCAATAAATTACATGAGGTACTCAACACTTTATTATAAAACAGGCTTTATGTTAATGATTTTGCCCAACTGTAGGCTAATGCAAGTGTTCTAAGCACATTTAAAAGGCCTGGTAGGTTTGGCTAGGCAATGATGTTTGGTTGGTTAGGTGTATAAAAATGAATTTTCAACTTATGAAAATTTCAACTTATGAACAGTTTCTAAGAACGTAACCTGTTCGTAAGTAAGGGACCACCTGTATATGAATACAGGTGAGGTGGTCCTATTTTACGAATGGTTGACTTACAAAATTTCAACTTATTGCAGGCAGAAACCGTACTTCAGAATCTGAATTTCGATCTTTTCCTGGGTTAGCAATATACAGGCAACCCCCAAAATTCATGGGTCTGAAATTCACGGCCCCCGCTTTTACGCGGATTTATCCACCACCAAAAATAATTTGCCCGAACTTTGGCCATACACATTAAATGCTTATTTGTTATTAAAGTTTTTATACTTCTGTATATATTTGTGATATTTTATGGTGGTTTTCTGGTCCCAGATATGTTTTTTTAGTTCTGCACACACTGCCACAAAGTTGGTGGAGGTCAGCAACAATAAAATTAGCCTTAACTGTTATAATCACACCCATTTACAGGTTATTTCTTACTGAAGTAAATTGCATACTGTACAGTACAGTATATATTTGTGTATTTTAAGCCAGTTTTAGGCTCCTGTGATGGTTTCTAGTGGCTTACAGAGGTCACAGGCTACCATGGGGTAATTTTGGGGGGGTGCGTCAAAATGACACCAAAATTCCGAATTCACGGGGGTCTGTGTCCCCTATCCTCCACGAAACGGGGAGGTTTTCTGTAAAGTACGATACTCTTGCGTGATGCTGGCAGAGAGCCACTCAGCTGCATCTCTCAGTCTGCCTTGGACTCTCTAGCGTAAACAACCGATACTCTACATGTTCTGTGTTGCTAGCATTTCTTTGGATACCCCCCTGTATCTACTGTACACTGTGTTTTAAGCATCCACCATGTTTATGAAAAGCCCATCTGTCTCTCCCACTACTGGTGAGAAGAGAAAGGCAATTACTCTTGACATGAAACTCAGGATAACTGCCCAGCATGAAGACGGAAAGCTCGTAGGGTCCTGGTCAATTTGGTTGTAAAGTCCAAACTGGAAAACAGCCAAATGGCCTAAACAACATAATACTGTATAACCAATCTGGACATTATGGCCTAAATGACTCATGACCGAAACGACCAGGACCGAACCCGTAATGGCTATCACACATGAACTTGGACTTTTGCAACTGACGGTCTCAGTATAATATTCAATACATTACATGAGATATTCAAGACTTTATTATAGCTTTGTGTTAATGATCTTGTCCAACTGTAGGCTAATGTAAGTGTCCTTAGCAGGTTTTAGGAAGGCTTGGCTAGGCTATGTTGTTCAGCTGGTTTGGTGTATTAAATGCATTATCGATTTACGAAAAATTCCACTTACAACCAGTTTCTTGGAACGTAACCCAATTGTAAGTTGGGGACCACCTGTAATACCATGTGCCTGCACTCCTCACACCAGAAGACTAAGCTGTTCCCACAATACACAAGATCAGAGGGCACTGAACCCTCTAGTATTGCTGGAAGCGAAATACAGTACAGGTACCTCTTGATTTACACGAGTTTAAATTACACGTTTTTAAAATAACAATGTAAAAAATTTGTCGTTTTGTTTATAATACACATTTTTCTTAAAATAACACAATTTAAGAAAAAATAAAACTCACACCACAGAGCATCTCATGGGGCAGCAACATCTGCTCAGGAACCGGAATTCCAATGTTCGTTGGCTGGAGAAGTGCTTGCTGATGCGTTTGAAAATATAAGATCAGGACTTGCCCTGCTGGAGGAGAATGACCCCAGTGTGCAGAGAAGTTCTACAGTTTCCTGTAAGGCACTGGCAGAGCTTCGATGCTACAACAAGAAGCAAACCACCCGGACAACCATGCTAAACTTCTTTAAAAAGAGGAAGCCAGAGCCAGCCGCCGGAGGTAAGTCCAAGCAGATGATAGATTCAGACGAGTTGTTGTGATGTCAGCTGCTTGTGCCTCTCCTCTCTATCTGTACATTGTGTGTATATGATTCATGTGTAATTAAAGGTATGAAATTATAGTGTAACTGTACTTTATTCACAATACAGTACTCTAGAAGTTCACAGAACCTAACTCCTTCATTTAACATGTATTCTTATGTGAAAATTATGTTGAAATTACGTGAAATTCAAATTACACAACTTCTTCTGGAACATTATACTCGCATACATTGAGAGGTACCTGTAACTGTATCACAGAAGCTTAGATTTTGAGAGTACATTCTATCCCACTTAATTTGTTCACTTATAATTATGTACCAGTCACTACAAGGTCTGCTCAAAAGGAACCCACTTTTTAAACAGCACATCAACCAGCCAGCATAGTATGATCACAGCAGGAGCGCTGTGTAGCGGCGACTTTGAGTTTTAATCTAACACTAACTGCATCGTGCCACATCGCTTTGTCATCGAGGCACACATCATTGAGTGAACATGTTTTTAGTGCATTTGGCGATCTACTGCAAGCTGAACAATGAAGGATCTTGAAGAGCAACATGTCTGCGTGAAATTCTGTTTCAAACTGGGAATGTCGTAACAGGTGATGAAACGTGGGTGTATGGCTATGATGTTAAAACACAACGGTATTCATTGCAATGAGTTGGAACTTTGTCACTGTGACAAGAAAATGTATATCATGAGTCACTCAAATGTGAAGGTGATGTTGACTGTCTTTTTTTTACTGAAGGGGCGTTGTTCATCATAAGTTTGTTCCATGTGGTCAGAAGTTTATAAAGAGTTTTACTTGAACGTCCTGAAGAGTTTGACGGAGGTAGTGCAATGGAAGAGGCCTGAGGCGTGGATAAACAAAACCTGGATGCTGCACCATGGCAATGCACCTGCTCACACACTGCTCAGTATCCATGACTTTTCAGCACAGCACAAGATGACTATCATCCCCCAGCCACCCTACTTTCTGGATTTGGCCCCTGCAGACCTTTTTTTGTTGCTTCGAAAGTTGAAATCCACCCTGAAAGTTAGAAGAAAATTCACCAAGTGCAGTAACCATGCGTTCACCCAAGCAGTATACCTCAATGACCAAGTGATGTGGCGTGATGTGGCTAGTGTTAAACTAAAGCTCAAAGTCACTGCTACACAGTGCTCCCATTGTGATCATGCTACACCGGCTAGTTGGTGTGCTATTTAAAAAGTTCTGTTTCTTTCTGGACAGACCTTGTAAACCAGGCCTATAAAATGCTAAGACAAATCATCATAATAACAATATCATAAACCAAGCCATGTCACAAACTTGCCACATCACAAAAAGCTAATGCTTTACTATACTTATTCTAAGTAATCTATCGCAATACTTCAACTGCAGCAAATACACCTCAAGATGCATACACTCACACTTACAGAAACATTCCAACCCTATTTCCCACTAATAACAAATATGGTAGGTAGGATCTAGTTTTAAAAGAAAGACAACATAAAAGTTGGAGAACTATGAAACAGAGTGCTCAGTGATGTAGGCCAACACATCCATTCATTCATCATTCAAGCATTCACAATTTTCAGTTCCACCCCAAAAACAAACCTTTCACACAATATTTTCTACAAAACACATCATTAAAAAATGAACTCCCACTTACCATGCGGGAATAGGTGTGAGTGTGGTGGAGTGCATGAGCAAGTGAGTCATGTGCGGGTACCAGCTGATCCAGCTGAGTGCGAGCCTCACCACATACCAGGTGGCCCCAGAGTAACGTATGGTGAACCTTGGTACAGGGAAGAGAAATACAGTATTGTGGGGCATGAAAAATAACAACTGTATTAAGGTGATAACACATTAATATAGCTATTACCCTAGTTCTGCAACAGGCACAGAATCTGCATAATATATATATATATAAAAATATCCATCCATCCATCATCTTATCCTATGCCACCCCATGGGGAGTGTAGGAGCCTGGGGCTGGGCAAGTTGGTCCTGACATTTAAGATGATAGTGACAAGCCTCACTCATCCCTGAGTGGCATGATGTGAGCAACAAATCCCAACCATCCCTTGGATATAAACCCATACAGGCTCAATCCAACTGGAGCGCCTTAAATACCCATTAAACCACCAGGTGCCATAATTTAGTTATACGGTTACCACCCAGCATAGTAAATGGTTTCCTGGTGTACAGGAAACCATTTAGCTTGTCACTCAGTGTAGAGTCACCCATAGACAGAAGGAAGAGAAAAGAATGAAGGACAAAAAGACAGAAGAGGGAGTGTAAAGTCGCCCATAGGCAGAAGAAAGAGGAATGAATGAAAGAAAGAAAGACAGAGGAAGGAAGGAAAAGAGGAAAGGGCAGACACCCAAAGCAGCACTACACTGAGTGAGTGGATGGTGAGTGTATGTATGTATGTATATATATGAACTTTTAAAACAAAGGTAACAGAAACAGAGTGCAATCCAAATGACAGGGAACAATATGAAGTGATTAAAACTGTGCTCTCATTTGGGATAAAAGAACAAATTAGCATTAACTCTGGTGCTGGAGAGGGACTTCTTCATGCAGTGGCACTTATGAAGCTGGGCCGCTCTACTCCTCAGTTACATAAACATCTCTCAGCTCCCTCCCTATTCCCTGCAAGGAAGCTGGTAAACTGCCAGAGGACAACTTCCGCCTAGTAAACCAGGTTCATGTTTCAGATCAACCTGGGATTAGATACTACTCCTACTACTAAAGTACTAGCATTAACCCCTTCCACAGTTGTATCACATTTACAGAGATACCGGTACTGCAATTTTATTCAAATATGGGAAGGTCTTAGTATTCAAAGGGTTACAGCCTATTCTGATTAACTCACTAAAATTTACTGTGTATGTCTGAATTGAGTTTAATTGTTCCCACACCATTTCATCATATCTAGTTAAAGAAAATCATCATTCAAATGAATTACTAAATAATTATCAGATGAGAATATGTTAAGGTACTGGCTGATACAAGTCAAAAAGTACTCAGTTTGCCGGCCTGTCTAACTGATCTGCTTTACCCTCCAACCTTACCTCAACACACTACATGACTGGTTCACCACAAACAGACTCAAAATAGCCCCAGCCAAATCTACAGTGACCCTTCTCACAAACTGGACAGCAGAACACAGTCACATTCCACACCTCACAATAGACAACACTCCCCTACCACACACACACACACACAAAATCCTTGGTGTAACATACAATACATCAGTGTCATTTAAACAACACATCACAAACATCAAAAATAAATTAACATCTAGACTCAATTCTTTGAAGTCACTTGCCCATACAACATTTGGACACAACGAAGAAGCCACCACCACAGTATACAAACAATATATACGTTCAGTGATGAATTATGCAAGCCCTGCTTGGGCTCCTAACCTCACTAAAACACACTACAACACTCTTCAGACCATACAAAACAAGGCCCTGAAAATAATCACAGGCTGCACAGATACTAAGCCTACAGACCACCTACACCAAGAAACCAAAGTCCTCAAAGTCAAGGATCATCTAGACATGAGAGGCACCCAAACTCTCACTGCAGCCTCCACAAATCCACTACACTACATGGCAGCACATCCACACACACCAAGGAACATCAAAACAACACCCAGCACACGATATCACACACAAATACTATCATCTCTTCCCCCCTGCCCGCCTCAGACCAGCTTCCAGAAGCATATTCATACTCAAATCACTCGCCATTCCATTCAGTCACTCAAAGACAACACACAGCTGCATGCATGGCCTCCTGATATACATCCTTCTGAATCCTATCTACCCCGTGAGGACAGGGTCCACATGGGCAGGCTGAGATGTGGGCATCATCCAGCCCTCTTGAGTTATCAGAAGAGGCTGGATGACTCCATTGCTGACGCCTGTCCAGGATGTAACACAGCACCCCATACTATTAAGCAAATCATGGGAGACTGCACTGCACACAATCACCTACACCAACAACACAACATACACTCCTTGAGAGCTCTGTGGGAAACCCCGGTCTCTGCCATGGCCTTCCTTAGGGACTCAGGGCTGTTCGGCCAGACTGCCTAGGGAACAACTACTACTGACTTGCTTTGGCTGAGATTATCAAGTGGAATATTCAAGGAATAAACAGAAGATACAACAAAATTATAAACTGAACATGTGCAAAATAGTACACGTAAATGGACACAAGCAACCGGTTCCATAATTATTCCTCTCAAAGTATAGGGGGTCTGGGGCATGGTTACCATAGTCTAGAACACTTGATGGTGGCTAACTGGCCTATTCCCAAGGTGGTCAAAAACTTCAACCTACACCTCTTAAGGATTTTAAGTAAGCAAATGACACATTACTTTCACCCTACAGCATCTCCATACATCCTTTCCATACCACTTCCTTGTGACTTGCACCACATTATAATGTTTACCTCCTGCTACGGATAAAGAGATGGGAATATTGGTCATAGCAATGTGAACAGACTACCAGACTGTCACTGGAACAGAATCTGCAAAATGGAAGCCTTTACCTGAGGCTTCTTAACAGGTGCCAGGTCAGTAGCCAGGTGTGCTGTAATGGTTTCAACAGCCTCCTTTGCTTCAGCCTCGGCTTGCGGAGGGTAGCCCTGTACGAGAGTTTGGAGGATCATTTTAACACAAAAAGTGAGTAGAGACTGATTAATTTAAGTACCTACTACAAACAATAATCATTACTCGAGATATGGAAGTGTAAACTGATTAATACACATTCACAAGCAACGATCATTAGTGTATACATACATTCATATTTATATACAGTACCTATATCTACATCTATACCTATATCTAGGGTTGGTGGCAGTACAATCAGAGGAGAGGGAGAGTGGCCACGTGCAGTTTGCCACAAAGGTGTGGGAAGTAATTCCATCTTGGGCAGTTTGTCAAAAATGGGTGCACAACAGATGTAGTGGTATTAGAAGTAGACTGCAAGATAATGCTGATTTTATGTGTGCGGCGAGTCGGGGAGAGCAGGTGGAGATTAGGTGTGAAAGGATTGAACTTGCTGGTGAGTCTCTTGAGTGTGTGGAAGAGTTTTGTTATTTGCAAGACATGTTATGTGCCGGAGGTGGGGCTGGAACTAGCTTGGTTGCTGGGGTGAGAAGTGGGTGGAAGAAGTTCAAGGAGCTGTTGCCTCTCCTGACATTGAGAGGACTCTCCTTACGTGCTAAGGGGTCTTTGTATGCAGCATGTGTTAGGAATGTGATACTGTATGGTAGTGAGACCTGGACAGTAAAGGAAGAGGATATTCGCAGACTTAAATGTACAAAAGTGACAATGATTAGGTGGATGTGCAGTGCGTCCCTGCGTGCAAGGCCTGGGGGGACTGGGTTTACGATAGAAGAGTTGAGAGGTAGGATGGGACTGAAGTGTATTGGTGTTGTGATAAGGAGAGGTAGGCTGAGGTGGTTTGGACATGTGGAGAGGATGGGGGATGATGATTGGGTGCAGAACGTGAGAAGTGTTAATATTGGGGGAGGTTGGGAGGGGTAGACCGAGAAAGACATGGGACGAGGTCATTAAGTGTGATCTCAGGGTTAAGGGATTGAACAGGGAGGCTGCTAAAGATCGAGCAGCATGGAGAGCCGCCATTAGGTGACCAAGGCCGACGCATGAAAGCATGTTCGAGCCTTGAAAAACGAACGAACGAACAATACTTATAGTGGTAGGTGG
>JAGKTI010009067.1:0-10048 GCA_018397915.1 Birgus latro
AGAAACTGGCCTTGGATCAAACACTCCTCGTCCCCTGCAGCTTGTTCATTCCCCCCAAGTTTCACCAATGCTTCCTGCCTCTACTCCTCCAGCATTCGCTCCCAGGGCTGACTACATCAAGCTTTTATTCAAAGACAACCCAAAGGTGGACATCAAACTTCGATGGTTGTCTGAGGTAAACCGTGCTTTTCACCTTGACCGCACCCTAGCGGAGGTTAAGATGTCTGCAATCACTTCCCGTATTGTTTACATCTCCAGACGTCGCAAGGACATCATAGATAGCGTAACTAAAGGAGAGTTCCTAGCCCTTTCTTTGGAAATTCAAGACTCACGTGAGAGGCCCCGCAAGTTTCCTATTTACCTCCTTACACGTTATCCTGTCTGTACTGATCCCAACTTGGCCAAGGAGCTGCCAGATATCTACTCAGCCCGACGTTTCTACCAGAATGGCACTCCTATCAACCGGCTGGTAGTCACCTGGAGCCTTCCTCACCCACCACCACCAACTGTCACCTTCAGCTTCCTTCCCTGCCTCCCACCTTGTGAGTTTCGCAAGATGAAGGACGAGCAACCGTGGTGCTTTCGATGCTGGGGCATTGGCCACATCTCCCGGTACTGTTTTGCACCAGAAAAGTGTGCATGGTGCTCTGGCCTACACGACTCTCGGACGTGTCCTCACCGACCCCCTCCACCTGCTTCTGATACAACCTCGATGCAACCCAACCCACCACCTCCTGATACCTTGCACTGGAAATGTCCCCGATGTCATCAGGAAGGAGTTAACGTGTGGCACGGCTGCACTAGACGTCGGGCTACCTCTGCCCCCATTGCCAAGGATGGGGCTCCACTAGCATCACCACCACCACCACTCCGCACTGCTGCTCCTCCTGCCACCACTATCGGTTTGGATTCAGCTGCAGTCACCGAACTTCGTGATACTGTTGCCACTCTCAGGACTCGGATTACCTCATTCATGACACGTTTCAATGCAATAGAAGCCCGCATTGATGACTTGGTTAGCAAGCAAGCCACACTTGAGACAACATTAAATTCACTGGTTGAATCACAGCAAGTCATCATTACGACTGTCACCACCCTTACGGAAAAGCTGGACTCAATTGTCACTTCCATTGGACGACTGACTGCTCCCCCCAGGGAGTCTTCCCCTCGTGGCACACCGCATAGCACTTCTCATGCCACCACTACTCCCTCATTTGGCCTCCGCAAACGTAATGGCAAAGTTCGGTAACATGGCACAACTGCATGTCATCTCTTGGAATGCCTGTGGTGTTACGAACCGTTCTAAACTTACTGCGCTCAAAGGATATGTATACAGTCGCCACCCAGATATCATTTTCATTCAGGAATCCTTTGTTGGTCGTGCGCATCTCTAGATAGAGGCACCCACTCTCAGTGGTTACATTTCTTATGTCCATCGAGTCAGGAATGGACTTGTCACGTATGTTCACTCCTCCATCCAGCACCGTTTCCTCCAAAGCTCTGTAAATAACAAGACAACCTTCCAGCTTCTTGAGGTCACCATTGGAAGCGGCACAGTTCGGGTATGCAATGTGTATTCTGCGCCAGGCAGGTTGCATACAGCTGCTCTTCTAGCTCCCACCATCCATGGCATGATATACATGGGGGATTATAATGCCCGACACCCTGCTTTGGGGGACCTTTCTGCCACTGTTAACCGTAATGGGACTAAATTTCTTGAGTATATTCGTCATAATCAGCTCACCCGCTGGGACATCGGTGGGGTCACACACTCTCGAGGAGGCACACTAGATCACATCCTTACATCCGGCCTCGTGGCGTCCCAAGTCAGGTGTTCATCAATCCCTGCTCTCTTCTCTGATCATATTGCTCTCAGCCTTCATTATTCCCTCCCTGCTACACCTTCTCCTGTACACAGATGTACTCGCATTGCAATCTCACCCAAGTACTGCCCTACATACGTCTCCTATATAACCAACCTTCTTCCCACGTTCAACCTTCAGTGTCCCGAAAAGTTGTATTCATCACTTGTCAGCTCCACACATGACTTCTACACCCATTATGTCAGCAGGCCACACATTACACGCCATCATGATGCCCACACCTGGACACTGGATAATCGTATCACTCAGGCAGAGAGGAAGACGGACTTGCCTTTCAAAGACGACCTTCCCCCGAGAGTCTCCATCGGTATCGATTGTCGAGGGATGATCTAGTTGCTCTCCAGCACTGCTTTTATACTGAATCATGGCAGAAACTTACAGATGGCATCAATCATCAAACAACTGTTGGTTCCATGTGGCGCCTTATCAACAAGGTTGTTAAGAAAAAGCCCCCTAGTGTCCTCCACCACAGTCCAGCACAGTACGCACAGGATCTTGTAGACGCCTGGTCTGCACAGTCACGGGCTTGCACCCTTCCTGCACACATACAGGACGCACTCTCCGCCAAGAAAAACGTTCGTGCACTCCGTCTCACCGCCGCTTTACTGAGGACAGACGATGAGGATGGTGTGGCTATAACTGATGATGAATTGCGACGGGCCCTCGCCAGGGGTAGGGTAATGGCTCCAGGTGATGATGGGATCACTTTTTCTGTCCTCCGTGTCCTCCTGAAAGTTCCTGGCAATCCCCTTCTCTAGCTTTTCAACCTTTGCGTCCGTCTGGGATATGTGCCACAAGCCTGGACCCATAGAACAATCGTGCCTATTCCTAAACCTGGTACTGATAAATTCCGACCTGTTTCCCTCACCTCCTGCTTCAGTAAAGCATTAGAACGCATCCTTCTCACAAGACTCTTGTTTAGGCTGCAGGACAAGCTCTCGCCCCGGTTGTACGGTTTTTTACCGCAGCGAGGGACACATCACTGCCTCATGGAGCTATACACCCTCCTGTCCCCCACCAGTGTAGTGGCCTTCATTGATTTAAAGAGTGCCTTTGATGTCGCCAACAGAGACATCATCCTCGACCAGCTGGTGGATTTTGGAGTTAAGGGAAACCTGCTGTGATGGATACGTGGTTACCTAACCAACAGATCCTCTCGTGTTCTTTTTAAGGGCGCATACAGTACTGCTAAGGTTTTTGAGCTTGGTACTCCACAAGGTGGTGTCCTTAGTCCTTTTTTGTTTAACATCCTTGTACATCACCTACTCACCCTCCTTCCCGACGTCCCTGGAATCACAATTACTTGCTATGCTGATGACATCTGCATTCACTCAAATTCCTCAGCAGATCTGCAACGTTTCCTTCACTGGTTTCACGAGGCGGCTTCCAAATGTGGACTTATCTCACCAGAAAAGAGTAGAATCTTCACTTCCCGTCCAGCAAGAACACTACCTGTATTCTCTGTCGGAGATTGTGTTATTCCTCTATGCACGCAGTACCTTTATTGTGGGGCACCGGTACGGATTTCTCCCTTCATTCCTGCAAGACAACGTGTACATCTGATTGTTCAGGATCTGCTAACCCGGCTACAGCAGCCCCTAAAACCTCTCAAGTGGCTTACTAATTATGCTGCCAGGGTGTCTATTCCTGTAGCACGATCCATATACATAGCGTTCATTCGATCAGTTGTTGATTATCTCTCCCCTGCTCTTTGTCAACTTTCCAGAACAGCCTTACAACCTCTTGAGAAGTTCCAAAACGGAGTAATGAGGCTTATCCTGGGCTGCCCTGGCTCAACCAGAATTGTCAACATGCAACTTGAACTCAACCTACCACCACTTGTTGAGAGAATATACTCCATGGTGACGTACTTCAGCGTTAAGTGCCCGCATTATCCTCACCTATCTCCCCACTACTCTTACATCATTCGGACCTCCCTTGACCCCACTGCACCAAGACCTTTGCTTCGCAGTGGTGGCCGCACTCTAGTTAATACTGTTTGCTCATATGTCCGACAGCTAAACATCAACATGCCAGTGCCTACTGAGGAGGTGGACTGGCATTCCACCTTGGCAGACCCTTGTTCCTGTTGTCTCATACACTCCGGCCTCCAAGACTGACCTGCCTCAGCTTCAGAAACAGCTAGCTTTGGAGACTATCGCCAGGCAGTCATCTTCCCTCCCTTCGGTCCACCATATCTACACTGATGGCTCCCTGCAGGAGGATGGAAGTGCTGGTTGTCAGTGTTTTCCCCAAGTCTGGATCCACCTCAAGGGGGCTGGTTGGGCCGTCGACTGCCAACCTCATCGAGCTCTACATATTGCGAACTACATGGACTCCACGATGCAGTTACTTTATTAGTACGGACGAACAACAGCGGCTTGATCATCTGTGACTCACAGTCGGCCCTCCTTGCCCTCTCCTCTCCCAGGCCTGCATATCAACACATAGTTATGCAGATACTCCGTCAATTGGCCACTGCCCGCGATCGTTCGCTGGTGGTGCACTTTCTGTGGATTCCTTCTCATATTGGTCTTGCAGCTAACAACACCGCTGACCTCATTGCAAGGACTGCCTGCGGACTGGATCTGCCTGCTGTGGATGCTACTAATGTCTTCCCCATTTGCTACAAGCAGATAATACGTAGAGCAGCCCGCTCCCCTATTCTCCACCGTAGAAATGCTGAGAGGACTCACAGTGTGTCTATCCAACATTATGACCACTTTCTACATCGGCCCCATAGATATCGTCGTAGTGGTCTTATGGTTCGTCGACATAACGTGGTGTGTGCCCGCCTCAGACTGGGATACCAACCTGTGTGGCAAGTGGCTGGGGTGGACAACACACCTCGTTTCTCCTCCTGTTAGCTGTGTGACGCACCCAATGCCAACACCCTTGACCACTATTGCCTGCAATGTCCACTTGTCTCTGATTTAATACCACACGGACTCACATTAGTGGATACTTGTAAACATTTATTGGATGAGGATAATCTAGATGTTATTCTCATTCGTCATCCACACTTTGGTGGGTGTTAATTTGTTTTAGCTAGACAGCGTGTCCTGCGTGGCACGAGTTCCCTTGTACTCACCTCACATATGTCCATATGGCACTGTAATAGGTGTGTCGCCTTCGGGCGTAATAAATTAATCAAATCATCCTCCAGCACACTTCGAACTTTACCCCCCAACCTTCCCGTCACATTCACACATCAGGCTTCTTCAGTGCCTCATTGTAATACTTTCCATGATTACTTATCATTTATCTTTCTTCCATACTCGTCATCTTCTCTGTTCCTGACTTCTTTTATCATTTGTTTTATTCTGTTTTATACTGGTATTAAAGGGGTTAATAAAGGCTACGAGTATATCTAACACCCGATTTGAAATGTCTCTTAAGCTGACTATAAGTGCCTGACAATGACAACGATAAAATTTCAATTACATCACTGGAATGACAAGATTCAAGTCACTAACCATTTGGCTGTGAACCGCGAATTTTCTATTTTATTTCGGAGATAGTCAACCAGATTCATTCGTTTCATAGAACTAACCGCTCACAAATGTTAGAACCGATCCTGTTTCCCCTAGAATTTTTAACCTTTGAGTGCTATACAGCTAACATCAGACGATGTTATTCGCTGAAGGGAATCCATCGTAGCTAAAAAGTTAGCCCATCCACATAAACGTTCTCTCCTGTTTGTAGCGCTCCCTACTTCTTCCTTAGCCTTTATCATTCTTTTTCTGTGCCTGCCCTCCTCTCTTCCTATTTCTCCCATCTTTCCTGTCACTTCTAATTGCTTATCTTTCCTTTACATGTGGCTTTACATTGAGTGACAAGCCAAATGGTTTCCTGCAAGCCAAGAAACCATTTACAACGCTGGGTGGTAACCATATAACCAAACCATACGTGCTTCCTAGGTGTCAACAAATGGGTTGGTGGAGGGTCAGTGCCCCTCCCTGTAAAACAAATAACTCAAAGTCAAGTGGTCACCACTTATGGGATTATGGCGTCTCGCAATAGATAGATAGATAACTTAACCAACACAAGATTGGTTACCTATGTCGTTAAAATAATATATGTTGTCAGTTTATGACATAGGGAACAAGCAGAGCTGAAGTAAATGCAGGTAACAGTGCGCTTTAACATACCTACCCAAAGTTGTTCTAGCTTTTAAAACTGTGTTATATGAACTTTCCAGCATGTCGCTGGACTAACAGCCTTCAAAAGGCAACTATGTCTATAGTCCAATCCTTTTTTTGCTGGGAGCTAGACTGTTTAGTCCTGACATTTAATGCTCATCCCTGAGTGGCACTGTGTCAGGTAATTAACCACAGCCCTCCCTTGGATGTTAGCCCTTATGGTCACCTTCAGGTTGGAGAGCCTCACCCACTACACCCCTAGGCTCCACCCCTAGTAACTGTAGCCTACATGATTGAATACCCTTCCCCCCTCACCAGTGCAGTGTTCTAACCACTACACCACATCTGTTTATTTTGAATTAACGCTGACCACGAACAATATTTTTTCAGCAACAACAACCTTTTTTGGAACATTCTCCACAATGGGGGAGACTAAGACCAGGCTCATTTTGGCTTAGACCAAGACCACACCCACTGCGCCTCATGTGTAAGTACTGTACCTTATTCATGATTTGATTTACTTACTCACTTAACCAGGCAAAAAACTTGTATAATCCTATTACATAATGTAGGCATTATTTACAACTAATACTCGAGTCTTAAAAGTCTTAGTTATTTTCTTTATTTGTGCTACAGACACTTCTTGCGTGAATAATGCAAATACACACATTCACAAAATTGTCTATTTTGTAGGAATGAAAATGTAACTCATTCCATTCTCTCTTTTTTTTTTCTTTTAGGTAGACGACTGTCCAGTTTCATCCAAAGTGGTAGGATAATATATTTTGTTTTTTATGTGTCCTGTAACAATGCAATATGTATGTACCGGTCATGAAATAGTGTCACAGGAGTATGATCACGTAATGTAGACGTCTTGTGCCAAAACAACGGACATTAAACTGTCCAGCTTACTAGGCATATACATCCCCACTTCTTCTTGTACCCTGTACCCCTAGTCCTTTCTTCTGGTCCCCTCTTCCCTTCTTTTCCCTCCTCTCCCTTTTTCTAGCCACTCCTCTCTTGTTGTCTACTTAATTCTTCTCTTCCACTTCTGCACAATTTTCACCCCTTCCATACTACCCCCATCCTCCTTCTCAACTCCCTTTTCTTTCAGAGCTTGTTGTTGACCTAAGCACTGACGTAAGCAACGCCACCTTCTCTCAGCTTGTGGTGACCCTTGCCTCCCAGCTCTGCCCCACACGACTCACAGGTAATCACCACATTTCTTATCTTTACAAATCCGACTCGAGTATATACTAGACAAACCCAACAATCCTCCTATGCGTAATGAATGGCCGCCACATACGATCACATGCCACTCAGCCGGGGATCGTCCTGATGACATGGTAATCAGTAAGGCATTACCACAGCACTTTTCTGCTGCCCTCATTGGTGTTCATACTATCACCACAAGATAGGCAATGTGTCTCTTCCCTCCGAAATGATGATAGCTCCAGGCAGTCTCTCCAAAGATGCTTCATTGAAGTGCTGGGGCTTATGAAGTGAGTGTTTAACTTCCTCAGTCGGATTATCTCTCTCAAGCTGAATAGATTCTGATGATAGCATAAATAAAATAAAAACATCATGTCAAATGGAGTAGCTTTCACTACAACGGTCGAACTGTATTTTCCATTTCACTACCTCAAGCTGAATAAATCTGTGAACGAGACACCCAGCGTGTTCAGAGTTAACTACAATCTCCAACTCTAATCCGGCAATGGTTGAATGTGAGAATATACTATGGTCAATTTCTAATGAAATCACTCAACAGCTAGAAACCCAATGTAGTAAAGAGGTAAGACGAAAGCCCGCAGATTTCATACGGTAAATTTCTCGCTGAGCGTGGGTTAGAATCTGAGCCAATTTCTAGGAGCAGGAAATTATTTAGATAAATGAGCGGATTACCCTACGTTCTTGACTCGTTCCCTAAATATAACTCAGTTGGTACGGCTCCGTTGGTAAAGTACTGGGTCGAGATCCGGCTGGGGCTAAGATCTGTGTCAGAGGGAACAGGGCATTGAGGTTCCAAGGCTGTCGCTTCCACCCAAAAACGAGACGCCCGAACCTGGGAGTAGCGTTCCAGAAGGCTGCCCTATCATTGGGTGGTGGAGCAGTCACAGGGCCAAGGAATGCCTGCAGTATGTCCCCGTGGCTGCCCTGGCGGGGTGCCCCGAGGCCACTGGCCCAGTCACTGGCCACAGCTGGTGGGCAGTGGGTGCCTCTTTCCCTGTTTGGTCTCAGGGCTGTTTGAGCGGGGCCTGTGGTCCTTATCCACCTTTTATTTCCCCAACTTTGACGAAGACCAAGCATAATACAAGAAGCAAGCCTAAAGGAACCAAATCATCCAAACAATTCAGTGGCGTCATGAAATAAAGGAGAGGGGGGGAAGGGGGAGAAGTGGTAGAGACCTTGAGCAGGAGGTGAGAGGATGTCTGTTGCATCAAGGAAGCCAGATTGAGAGAAGAATTAGTAAGAATGCTTATTGGGAAGGAATATAGGTACAAGTTATTTGACGGATATGGTAGGGTTGGCGTGTTTGTTGAAGGAAAATGGATGTAATATGTTACGAACAAAGTAGAATTAAATGAAAGGATTATAGTTTCAAGCTTATTGGCAGGAAAAGTCCTGTCATCAATAACAGCAGCATATGTTGCCCACGTCAGCTTCGATGATGATGAAAGAGATTCTGGGAGGATTAGATGCGTGTGACTTGTGGTATGGGGGATGATGAGACTAGTGTCGGGAGGGGATTTGAGTTGTCATGTGAATGCAGTAACACAAGGATATGACGGTGTGCAAAAGGAATGTGTATATGGTAGAAGGAATGCAGAAGGGAAGATGATATTAAAGTTTGGAGATGCAATAAACATGATTGTGTGCAACACGGTTTTTAGGAAGAGAGAGAGAGTAGACTTTTTACATATGAGTCTAGAGATGACAGTAGACAGACAGATTATCTCCTGGTAAGAAGGACTAACAACAGACTTGTAAAGAATGTCAAAGTCATGGAGATCGAAATGTGTGTAACAACAGAACTTACTTATTTGTCATAATGGTACTAAAGAACTGGGTAGTGAAAAAATGGCTCTGTTTAACCATGTATCAATGTACATAGGTACCCGAGTTGAATAGCAAGCAGTAATGAATGCCATTTATGACAAGATAAGTAGAGCAGTGCCATAATAGGAAACCACAGACAGAACTGTAAATGAGCAGTAAAGAGTTACAAGTATCAAGAACAATCTCGTGAGAGTTACTGATTCAGTGTATGGATGGACAAGGGGCCCACCAAAACGAGACGGTGAGATGGAAGTGTGGATATGTACAGGCCGCAGTTTTTTAAATCAGGCAAGGTAAAGGGGTGGTAACAGAGAGAGAAATAGTTGGCTGCTAAGCGTACAGCCAGAAAGGAGATTTATAGGGCAAACTCTGAGTTCATTTCACTAGATAGCCTAAATAATGCTGAAAGTAGGAATGTGGTACTGAAGGTGGCAAAACAGACGAATTGAGAAGACAGAAGAATGAAGAAGGAAGGTCTGTGGTGGATTCTGAGGATATTAAGGATGCTTGGAAGAAACTGGGACAGGGAAAATCTGGAAATGGCAGATCCAGTAATCACTCTTGGCCTTTAAAGAAAGTGCCGTGGGAAGGGCAGCCAGAAGAATGAATTTAGGTACGACGCCAGGAGTGTCTGGGATGACTGCTATAATGCTAAAAGCCTTCAGAGATATTAGAGTGGGTTTAGTTACGGATTTCATAAACTATGTTACATATGTGTTGTTCCAGATGAATGGATGAAGAGTGTGATTGTAAATGTGTATAAGGGAATGGTCATGCCCTGGAATAAGGAAAAAGACATAAACCATTTGGACCAGATTATGAAGGTAGTGGAGAGAGTCTTGGAAGGTATGACAAAGGAAACAGTGAACTGTGATGAGATGTAGTTTAGATTTGTGCCAGGCCAAGGGACCACTCATGCATTATCCATTGTCCAACACCTTCAGAGATATATATATATATATA
>JAGKTI010009067.1:13008-31907 GCA_018397915.1 Birgus latro
GTGTGTGTGTGTGTGTGTGTGTGTGTGTGTGTGTGTGTGTGTGTGTGTGCGCGCGCGCGCGCCTTACCATTCCTCTGCAAATATAAAATTACGTAAGACTTATGATGATAATGATTATGATGGTGATAATGGCAGCAAGGACGATGATGGTACTAATAATGATGTACTTCTATTGTTTTACAGGCATAAGAGCGAGAAATTTCCTGAACTGGGGAAGTAAGTTTCTAACTCTTAAGTTCTGACCAAATGATTTTCTATTCTATGCTAAACATTTTATGGAATAATGATGAATTTTTGGCTGCAGTAGCCAACCACAAACGGCCGCCCTGTTTCTGCGGAGCATGCATAACAGGAGAAATAAATGACATGGTGAAAAATATTGGCTTCAGGAAAGTTAGGTTAGTTTCATCGCCTTTTGGTCGAGTTAGTCTTATAGGTTAATTTTAAAGGTTATCTCATTACGTTTTGAAGATCCGCTTATTCAAGGATAAAAACACTTTTCTCCCATACGAGGAGAGATATGCTAGCCAGAACCAATTTCAGAGACCTAGCCTAATCGCGGATCAGTGTATCTGTGACCTTACTCTATTAAACTCTCCACCATGTCGCTTACTTCCTTATTTATATATGGTCCGCGGATCTCCGTCTTGTTGGGCGGCGAGGTGGCTGAGTTAGTCTTGTATAGTGAGTATCCTTGCCCGTCTGTCCACAGGTGAACTCCTGGACGGCACCACCGACCTCGCGCAGATGACAAACGAACAGGTGTTCATCACTTTCCTCAACTCCATCTGTGGTACGAACGCACATCACACACTTTACAAAGCATTAAACTTCGTACTCCTTGACTCAGTTTTTTTTTTTTTTTAATTATCTTGCTGGTTGCTTCTTGAATTGCAGTGGCAGAATAAGACGATGGTAAATTTCTATTATCCTTTACTTAAGAATTCGTCGTGATTACCGTCATATTATAATGTTAGTTTCTTTTTAAAGTTCAGCATTCAAGATGGAGAGATAATAATTTTAGGTCACGTTAAAGTCAACAAAGTATGGTACGTGTAACAGCCCATTCAGCAGAATGCTTTCCGCCTTCTGATTTCATCTAGATGGTTACTTAGTATTTCTGAATACTCTGTATATGAAAGCATGATACATACTCAAAAACACCATCTGCATACTGTATAAATATCCGGTGTATAAATGTTTTATCCAGGTTTAGCGTTCTATCCAGTGTAGTAAAGCAGATGGACCTACATCAGACTAATATATTCTTCAATAAAATGAAAAATGTTACCAGTATATGATAGGAGTGAAATGAATAGTATATGCCAGTACGGGTATACTGGTTAATTTTGTTTGTCATAGCAGGCATGTATGTCACCTGAGGCCTTGACAACTACCACCGGTGTACTAAAGTTGGTCCCTGAACCAAACCCGATATCATACCTGCCACATCCACATGCAGGTTGTGTGTGCAGTATATTATTTTTTGAAATACTGCCTTACTCCTTTCTCTTCTGTTGTGGATGATTTAACTAACTTCCTAAACAAAATCAGTACTCAAAAGACCAATTATTTTCCTATTTTTAGTAAAAATTAAAATGTTATTAATAAAATGAGGATTTAATTAGTGTTCAAGCTAAGTGTATTTGTAATTTGTTCAGGAAAAGACTTTATATATTATATACAAAGCTGATTATAACTGAACCGTAAGTCTTTTTGAAAATATGGTACTGCTTGAATGCTGTGTGACATACTCGTACATTGATCGAGTCAGTCAACGCTTATGATGAACAATACAGCATTTCTGCCCGGAATCGTGCTAAGTCTGTTCTTTCGCTCTGCTAAAAATATTTCATCCGTGCTAAATGTTCCCAACTCTCCAACTTGAATTCTTCTCGCTCCTTTTGGCACCTTGCCAAAAACCTTTCTAACAACTTTACCTCATCATCCTTCCCTCCTCTTTTCTACTCTAATGGCTCTGTAGCTATTTCTTCTACTGATAAAACAGATCTCTTCGCTCAGACTTTCTCCTCCAATTCTACCTTAGACGATTCCGGTGCTGTTCCTCCATCACTTCCCCCCTCAGACTTCCTCATGACTGGCATTAAAATTACTTCAGCTGATGTATTTTCTGCCATCACTGGCCTCAATATTAACAAGGCATGTGGGCCTGATGGAGTCCCTCCTGTTGTCCTCAAAAACTGTGCTTCTGTGCTTACACCCTGCCTAGGTAAACTCTTTCGCCTTTATCTGTCAACTTGTAACTTTCCTTCTTGCTGGAAGTTTGCTCTCATTCAGCCAGTCCCAAAGAAGGGTGACCATTCCCAACCTTCTAACTATCGTCCAATTGCTTTAACATCCTGTGTCTCAAAAGTTTTCGAATCAGTTCTTAACAGAAAAATTTTAAAGCATCTTTTCTGTCACAACCTTCTTTCTGATCGTCAGTATGGGTTCCGTCAGGGACGCTCCACTGGCGATCTTCTCACCTACCTTTCAGACTCCTGGTCATCCTCCTTTCGGGACTTTGGCGAAAGCTTTGCCATTGCACTTGACATCTCAAAGGCTTTCGATCGAGTCTGGCATAAATCTTTGATTTCCAAACTGCCCTCCTACGGTTTCTATCCTTCTATCTGTGCCTTCATCTCTTGTCGGCCATCGTTCTTCTCCTAGACCTATCAACAGTGGTGTTCCTCAGGGCTCTGTCCTATCACCAACTCTCTTTCTTTTATTCATACCTTCTAAGCAGTACATCTAACCCTATCCACTCATATGCTAATGATTCCACCCTTCACCTTTCCATTCGGTTCCCGCAACGCCCATCTCAGCAGTTACTTCAGTAAACAAGGGATGAGGCTATGGCACACCTAATGTCTGACTTGGCTCATACCTCTGATTGGGGTAAAAATAATCTTGTTATTTTTAATGCATCAAAAACTCAGTTCTTACACTTACCATCCCGACAAAATCTTCCTCAGGATTACCCACTAATGTTCAATAATGTCCAGCTCAGTCCTGCATCATCCTTGAACATCCTAAGGGTTTCATTCTCTCGGGATTTGTCTTGGAAAGAACATATTACATCTCTTGTGAAATCTGCTTCCAAGAGATTAGGTGTGCTGGGCCGACTCCGAACTTTCTTTACCCCTGCACAGATGTTGACCTTGTACACGGGTTTTATTCGCCCGTGTATGGAGTACAACTCTCATGTGTGGGGAGGCTCCCCACATGCAGTTCTTCTCAATAGGGTGGAGTCAAAGGCTTTTTGTCTCATTAACTCTCCTCCTCTTACTGATTCCCTTCAACCTTTGTCTCTTCACCGCACTGTTGATTCTTTATCTCTCTTCTATCGCTACTTCAATAGTCACTGTTCCTCTGAACTGTCTGCCTGCATCCCTCCACCTCTACGACGGGCACGTAGTACCCGTCTAGCAACAAACTCTCATCCCTTTTCTGTCCAACTCTCTAATGCAAGAGTTGACCGTTACTCTCAGTCCTTCATTTATGCAACTGGTCAACTCTGGAACTGTCTCCCTCTGTCTGTATTCCCTACTTCCTATGATCTCCAATCTTTCAAACGCAGTGTGTCCAGGCATCTCGAAATGAATGGCTCTTGAATTTGGCTCTCTTTGGTATTGTTTTTACTTTTTCTTGGAAGGAACAATATGCGGGCCCTGGCCTTTGGTTCCTTCTTCCTTGCATTAAAAAAAAAAAAAAAAACACTTTCTCCGAAGGATCTGCACACATTCGGCGTAAGACAGCCTGACACCACAGGCAATGACAGTTGACAAATGCTACATGATTCTATCCCTCGTTGATAAACTGGTTTTCAGGAAGTGGCATTACATCGCTTGGTTGTGATGCTTTCTAGCTAATATTGGTGTTAGAAAAATATTTATACTAGTATGATAATATATTAATGCGCTTGGGACTTCACGTGCTATATTCATCATTTACATCATCACCTCCCTCCTGCATGATAGTTTTCGAGCTACTGTACAGGGTGATTCACGAGTTTCTCCGGAAACTCTGGGAAATACAAGCTTATGCAATTCTAAGCATAAAATACTCTATAAGTATAGGTATTTAATGTAATGGTTTACAAGTGGTGAAATTTTCAAATCTGACATATGAATGGGAGGCGGCCAGGCTGGTGGTGGTCTTGCTGTGTTGCCAGGTTACTCAATTTTCTTTTAAATTTTGCACGTTTTTCTCTTTCTGAATGAAACTATTCTTTCATTAGTCGTCAGGTAAGTAATTGTTTTACATAGAAAAGTATGTCACTTTAAAGTAACAAATAAATCTACTATTGAAGGAGTAAACATGGCAAAGATGCAATACCAGTGATACTCAGAGCTCAGTTCCCGCCAAGTGCTGGCGAGTGTGGTAGGCTTATTTATTTCAGGGACGGTTTCACCCACATTTCGCTACAATGCCATTCACTTTTACAAACGTGGAGTATGCAGATATAATTTTTATCTATGGGTTCTGCTATGGCAATGCTGAAGCATCAGCAAGAGAATACAGACGGAAATATCCAAACAGGAGCCCAGATGCAAAAGTTTTTTACCACGTCTACATGGAGAGGCAAGTTGAAGTACGACGCATAGTAGGAATTGTACACCGCAGCCCTAGCATCAGTACAAGAAGAATTTCATCCCAACTGTGTTCCACAAGCGAAGGTATGGAGGACATTAAAGCGGGGAGGTCTGTATGCATATCACATACAACAAGGTTAGCATCTACAACCCGGGGATTCTGCTCAACGACTTTATTGCTATACTTGGCTAGCAGATCATCCTCAGCTGTGCAAGTACATTTTATACACTGATGAAGCCATATTTACCCGCAGTGGATCACATAATACTCGTAATGCACATTGGTGGTCAAAAGAAAATCACAAGGAGACAGCTGAACGGAACATTCAGCACCGATTTTCAGTTAATATGTGTTGCGGTATGATTGACAACCAGCTGATTGGACCTCATATCTTTGAAGGGAGGCTTACAGGAGATGTCTATGTTAATTTTATCAGAGATGAACTTCCCTTGTTACTTAAAGATGTGCCTCTGAAGACACGGCGACATATCATTTTTCAACATGATGGGGCGCCTCCCATTCACATGTCAGATTTGAAAATTTCACCACTTGTAAACCATTACATTAAATACCTATACTTATAGAGTATTTTATGCTTAGAATTGCATAAGCTTGCATTTCCCAGAGTTTCCGGAGAAACTCGTGAATCACCCTGTATATGGTTCAAGTGGATGTTGTTGTTGCTGGTGTTATTGGTAAACACTAGCCTGTCTGGTCGAGCAGACTCATCAACCACAGACAAGCGACTGACCCTGCGGCCGTCCCGTGCAGTGAAAGACGTTCCCTTGCGGGTGATAGCATCTCACCACAGCGAGGGGCGGGAGAAAATGAGGAGGTTTAGTTCCTTGGTAGATTCCACATTTGCGTTTTCCCACACAATTAAGAGGGGCACCATTGCAGCTCCACTTCAGCCCGTGATCTGGTTATACAGTTACCACCCGGAGATGTAAATGGTTTCCTGGGTTACAGGAAACCATTAGAATTGTCATTCTATGTAGAGTCACCCGAAGTGGAAAGAAGAGTAATAAAATGTGACGGGAAGGAAAGGGAGAAGTAGGAAGAGAAAAGGGCAGACACAGAAATAGACCGACAGAATTGGAGGAAGAAGCAGTCAGTACTACATCTGGTGAGTGGATAATGGTTGCCACCACATACCATTGGTCCAAGTGATTTGCACATTATTAAATCCAATCCTCTTACACAAGAAAGTTAACGAAAAAAAATGTAATTAAGAGGTTAAACAATACATAGAATCGTTCTCATATTATCCTTTCACCTTTCATACAAAATAGTTTTTGTTTTCGTAATGGTAATTGCTTACAGAGAAGACTGGATTTTAGAAAATCCACATTACCAGTACGTCCATATATATATTTATTTTTCTACAAAAATAGATTGAGATACCATGCGAGTATAGATGACTGTCGTATAGGAACATACTGAACCCTGAGCAGTAAGCAAAATGTAATAAAAGATAAGAGGAAATTAATTTCATATTTTGTGAAGTAATATATTTTGTTTTACAGGTTACTGATCACGTGCCTGACCGTATTCACGACGGCTAAGAAGTGTGTCAAGCACCTCTTCATTACCAGTTTGTTCTGGCATGCAGCACTTCACTACTGTTGTGTGTCATGTGTGAAATCTCGATCAAGTAATGATCAGACCTGATTTGCTAACTTAGTACTTAGATGTAATAAGCTGTATAAATCGACAAGGTAGAGGTGCTAGAAAGTCTTCTGGGCTCACGGGAACACGGTCGTTAAGAGTGCTGGCGCAACCTTGCTCCAGTGACACGTGCACGTGATGGACAACGCATTGCTGAATCAATTACCCACAACCTCAGCGTTCATTGCCCATTTCAGTTTCCGTATTTATATTTCGGAACTTCTAGACTGATATGAAAATATCTGGCCTTTCCATTTTATTTATTCTTTCACCTCCTATGGACACATTCAATTAGGTTACTTAGGCTACAAGACGATACTGTTCAGCTGAGGCGATGTTTAAGTCGCGGTTCCACGACCGTTTTGGCTTCACGGCATATGATCCAGATTCTTTAGTTCATGCGACACAATAAATATTTATCATGTTAAGTGTCAGAACTGCATAAAGTTATTTTTGCTTTAGCTAACAAATAGTAAAAGGAAACCACAATTTCTAGATGTATAGTATTGTGTATTTAAAGTAATGTATTGATTTTTTTCAGTGTTCAAGGATTTTTCAAATTATGAAATAAAGATTATTCTGAGTGCATGCAATGATGTGTTTGCTTACCATACATGGGTAAATTTCTCAGAATAGTATTTTCATCAAAAAGATAACATCAAAGATAGGTTATGGAGTGAACATAATTATATAACAACATTTGTGTTTCAAGAGCCTAGTAGAGTAAAAATTTTCGTTGTAACTTTCCATAATAAATATAAGCCAAAACGTTTTTCCCAGACAATAAATATTTGTGATACTTTAATTGGAAATCCTTGAGAAACTTGAACCTATTTTGAGGAACACAGGTTCTTTATGTCTGGTTCTGTCATAGCAAGACCCACAAGAAGTTCCCCATCCAGCTACTTCAGATTTGATCTCTTTTTGTTTTTTTATACGGTAAGGGTTAATAATGAAAACTTAATTAGCACAAACAAGCTATTTCAAGTGACAACAGCATGTCAAGAACACATTCAGAGATAGCTGGGTACTACTATTTCAGCTCTACCAACAATGTCTAGTGTTACTTCACTGAATTATGCTTGAAGGGATGATCACTCTTGATATCCAGAAGTTCCTCTCGTGCCTTTAAGAGGAGATAGACTGATGCTTTTTAGAACCTGAGGCAAAAGGATTGACTGACTGATTGATTGACTGTATTAACCCCTTAACCGTGGGTCGTCACTTTCGTGACGGTCGGGTGCAATGGATCATACCGCAGGGTGTCACTTGAGTGACTCTGTGTTATTTTTATTCCCCCGGGCTTTCAGGTGGTGACTTGTATCATCTGTCAGCACTGCCAATGTACAACAATAGTCAGAGCTGCTAATGTCATCAGTACTCCCATCCATTGTTGACAATTTAGCCCTTTTCCCCCATTCTAGACTCCCCTTCCAACATCCCCTCCATTACCCTCTCGTTTCCTCTACTCAGCCACTCAGGGCTAAGTAAATCTTCCCCGGGTTTTTCCATTGTTTTCATCCATCGAAATGAGCCCTATGCCCTGTTCTTATACAAAATAATAGATATATATATAAAGAAAAAATAAGGTAATTGGTAGTAGTGCCATACACCTGGAATTGGCAACATCCAACCTGCACTCTTTCGCTAATTTCCCCTGCTTTTTTCCCCCGTGAAATATGCCGTATGAGCTACTCTCGTAATATGTATATAAGAAAGGAAGGGAGAAGCCTGAGTGATATTTATATTCACCTGGAACTACCTAATTTATTATGTACTGTCTAGATTTCCTACGACTTATTTCTTAGCATATACATTAGCAGCTGACATTTTCAACTCTTCGATACCGAGATACAGCCAGTTTGCTCTCGTGCTTCATGGTGGAACGACGCTTCTCCATTTCTACCGCTTTTGAGCCTATTATAAAAGGCCCTGTGACCTCTACCCCTACTAAACATCGTGTGGGAAGCAGTAAAGGACTGTAGATATATATATAAGTGTAATAAAGTACTAGAAATAATAAAGTGTGAGTGTATATATGAGTAAGAAATGACAATACCAGCGGCAAATTAGCACGAGTGGGAGGCTCGTACGCGCTCGTATTTTACATTGCTTTCACAGTGTTTTTTTTTTTTTTAGTTTGGATTCCAAACTACTTGGAAACCATTGAATAGTGTTTCTAGTGATAATATCTGACAGTGGTATTCAGATTAGGGATGTCGGGAAGTGTAAAGGCGAGACTTACCCAACTTCAGAAGTCTCCACAAGTCCTACGGTAGTCGACGAGTGCTAAAAAAAACATCCCAGGAGAAAGCTGAAGGTATGTGCCATATGCATATATATAATTATAATATTCTAGGACTAATAACTGATTTTTGGCAAATATATTTAAAAAGTCTGTCGGAACGCAAATATCCCCGCGGGAATGGCCCGGCGCGCCTCCGACAACCCCGCGGTGTAGGGGTTAAAACTAACTGTCAAGGTCATATGCCGCCGGACAACAAGGTAAAAGATGCAACAAAATAAAAAGTGCATATTCAAAATACAGGTAATATCTGTTAGTAGGAATAAAACACTGAAAATAATAAAAGAACAGTTTATAAAATACCAATTACTTATAAAAGGGGGAGGAGGTCCGCCTGCTGAAGAAAACTAAAAAGACCAGTAAAATCGTTAGAGGCTACACCAAGCATCGAGGACAAACAGTGGGCACCATCTGCTCTCTTATGCCTATGGAGGAATCTCCGACGTAGGTCCCCCAAACTCGGACAGTCGACCAGCAAGTGACAGACAGTAAGGGGAACAAGGCAGTCATCACATTACGGTTGAGTCTCACCACTCATGAGGAACCCATGTGTAAGCAGAAGGTGCCCAGCGCGCAGCCTAGCAGGAGCCACCTCCAATTGCCGAGACATGGAGGGGAGAACCCTTGGCACAACCACTCCCTGAAAGGTTTCTTTTAGTTTATTACGAGCAACACCATCCCAGTGTCTCTGCCAACATGTACGAATTGCGTACAGCAAGTGTTACATTAGAGAGCAGGATCTGGGTAGTCAGTTGGGAGCTGTTGTGAGGACACAGCTTTAGCTTATGTATCTGTCCTCTCATTGCCCACCACACCAACATATGCAGGAACCCAACAGAAGGCCACTTGGCGGCCACGACAACCAAGAAGAAAAAGCAACTCTAAAGTTGATAAAACCAATGGATGGGATGCATTAAAAGACTCCAGGACGGAAAGAGCACTACGGGAGTAACTAGAAATCACAAAAACTGATTGGGGGAGAGTAAAAATGATTTTAAGAGCATATAAAACTGCAGTCAGTTCCTATGTATACACTAAAGTAATGCCAGGAAGGCTAACGTCCCTACTAGAGGAAGGGAAGACAACACCAAATCCTACTCCAGTATCAGTCTTAGACCCGTCAGTATAGACGGGGACAGAACTATCATGAGTGGAGGCATGTTCTAATAAGAAAGAGATGGACACCTGAGAGGGAAGGGAGCCCTTTTTGGGAACAACGGACCTACAAAATGTCACACGAGGGAGTAGCCAAGAACCCACCCTTGGGATCTGATGTGGACAAACTGCAAGTCTCGGAACAGAGAGGGCTAACATAACAGACCGGACCCTGTAATGAAAGGGGTTTGGGAAATTAGGACGGGTGTCATAAACAGAAGATCGGGAATCCTTGGAGACCATGGAGCAAGAAATTGAGTCTGGAATCCGATGAAGACGATACCACCACCTCATCATCAGCACTTTGGAGCTGCAGACTGGGAGGCCCTCAGGCAATACTTCTTTGATTTTCCTTGGAATGATTATTGCTTCCATGGTAGGGAGCCATCTGAGTGTGCCTTGCGCATTACGGAGGCTATTCTCTCGGGTATGGAAGCATACATTCCTTTCTCATATCCTCTGACTAATGCAAGAAAGCCTTGGTTTAATCACGCTTGTTCTAATGCTGTCCGCAACAAGGAAAGGGCCTATAAGAGGTACCGGAGCCAACCCACCCCTGAATCACATCTTTTATATATTTCTGCCGGGAATCGTGTTAAGTCTGTTCTTCACTTTGCTAAAAATAATTTCATCCATGCTAAATGTTCTCAACTCTCCAACTCTAATTCTTCTCGCTCCTTCAGGCACCTTGCCAAAAACCTTTCTAACAACTGTACCTCATCATCCTTCCCTCCTCTTTTCTACTCTTTTCTACTCTGATGGCTCTGTAGCTATTTCTTCTACTGATAAAGCAGATCTCTTCGCTCAGACTTTCTCCTCCAATTTCACATTAGACGATTCCGGTGGTATGCCTCCATCACTTCCCTCCTTTGACTTCCTCTTGAGTTTTAATGCATCAAAGACTCAGTTCTTACACCTATCAATCCGACAAAATCTCCCACAGGATTACCACTATCTATCTATCTATCTATTGCCAGACGCCATAATCCCGTAAGGGGTGGCCATTTGACTTTGAGTTATTTGTTTTACAGGGAGGAGCACTAACCCTCCACCAACCCACTTGTTGACACGTAGGGAGCACGTATGGTTTGGTTATATGGTTACCACCCAGCGCTGTAAATGGTTTCTTGGCTTACAGGAAACCATTTGGCTTGTCACTCAATGTAAAGCCACCTGTAAAAGAAAGAAAAGCAATAAGAAGTGACAGGAAAGATAGGAAAAATAGGAAGAGAGGAGGGCAGGCACAGAAAAAGAATGATAAAGGCTAAGGAAGAAGTAGACAGCACTACATTTTTTTTAAATAACAGAACAGAGGAAGGAAAAGCAAACGAATGGAAAAAAAAAAATCCATACACCAGATTACTGTTTTCCTCCATTCATGAAATATCTGTAACTGTTGGACTTGAACAGCTGTAGATTGAAGTTTGGAGGGAAACAACTCTGGGGAAGCGAGTTCCAGAGAGATGCAGTTTGGGGAATAAAAGAATTCTGATAGGAGGAAGTTCAGCAATATGGCTGTGTGACATTCCAGTTATGAGCCAGATGCCCGTGTAGCGCGAGGGAAGGCATGGAGAGGTGGCACAGTGGACGCAACTTCGTCTGAGCATTTGCCATAAAAATATCTGTAAAATAATGCAAGGGAGGCAACATTCCTTCTTACTCTTAGGGGAGGTAAATTATTTGTAATAGCAGGGTTATTAATAATTCCAACAGCTTTTTTCTTAATTTTGTCTAGTTGTTTTAATGCAACCTCTCGACATCATAATTCCAACAGCTTTCTTCTGAATTTTTAGTTGTTTTAATGCAACCTCTCGACATCCATTCCACAAAGGTGAGCAATATTCAAGCTGAGAGTGCATATGACTCTTGTAAATTAAAGCTATCTCCTCGTCAGTGAAGAAGTTACGGACTCTGTATAATAATCCAAGTTTCTTTGAGGCGGTTTTAGCAAGTGATCTGACATGACAGGTCCAGCTGAGGGCACTGTTAAGTGAGACGCCGAGAATTTCAATACTTTTGGAGACGGGAATATTAGTAGCATTGAAGGTAATATATGGATCAGACAATATCTGTCTATTAGTAAATTGCATATATTTGGTTTTACTAGCATTAAATGAGACAAGGTTGTTTTGTCCCCATTCACTGACCATAGATAAGTCTTGATTTATCGAGAAGGCTATACTGAGTTGAGAATTGAAGATATCAGACTTTGTAAATGGGTGTCTGAGTGTGAATGAACTGTGAAGTGTTGAGTCATCTGCATATGAATGGATGGGATTGTGGGTGACAGATAAAAGATCATTAATATGAACCAGGAACAGGGTTGGTGCCAGAACTGATCCCTGTGGCATTCCGGCGTTAATTGAGTGGAAATTGGGATATACATCATCTTTTACTCTTATTTTTCTGTCGCTGAGATATGAGGCAAGCAAGGGAACAAAAGACGTTAGTCCATAGCAAAGGAGTTTGGACAGAAGGGAACGATGCCATACTGTCGAAAGTCTTAGAAATATCTAGTCCTACTGCGTGAGTTTCTCCATATATGTCGATTGACTGATGGATGGTATGAGTCAGGAGATTGAGTATGTCAATGGTGGATCTTTCGTGGCGAAAACCATATTGTTTATCGCTGATTAACCCGTCCAGTCCCAACCTGTTTTTTACCCAGCCTACCCCCAGGTCCCGACTGTTTTTTCAACTTTTTGCTTTTTGGCTGAAAACTTCGCTTTTGGTGAGAAACATCGAAAATTCACAGAGAAATCGCGATCCTGAAGCAAAAATGTTTGATACATGTGTCACTAAACCTTACATTTTCCTTCTTTTCAGGATAGCTGGCTAAAGAAAACGAACTATGAAGGGGTCAAGTAATTCAAGCCACTTCAAATTACGTATTTATTTCATTTATTTGGTACGAATTTATGTGTAGTACAAGTCTATATCGGTTATCACACATTAATATAGGCGTTTATAAGCACTGTTCACTCACCCAAAACCCCAGTATATGGCACCTTCCTTTACGACATTACCACATCATCACTTCTGTTTGTTTCTACCTCTAGCTTCTTTATTTCTTTGTCCTCCACCTCAGGAATCACTTTCACCGTGAATTTCGTCATTGGAGAGACTGTGGGGCAACATACTGTTACTGGCTCGGTTACTGCTAACAGGTGAAATGTCCAGTGGGGGGGGGCCAGGCAGTATCCTCGCTTGAAACAGGTAGGGGAAGGTCTCCCACATAAGCCTACCAAAAATCACCCGCGAATGTTGAAAAATGTGCACACAATGGGCCTTGCAATTGCGTGACATACGATGCATGTCATTGGGTCTGTCCGCGGAAAAAAGTAGCGACGTGCATCGTACGTCGGTTGGACTCGGCGGGTTAAGTTGTTGGATTCAAGGTGTTTAACTATGTGCTTATTGATTAAAATTTCAAATACTTTACCAAGAGAAGATGTGACAACTATTAATCTGTAGTCAAAGGGGTCAGAGGAACTTCCTTTCTTTGGAAATGGGTGGATATTGGCTTTTTTGCATGAATTAGGGAATGAAGAAGTACGTATGAATAGTCTGAATAGTTTAGCAAGAACATGTGCGAGTTCTGGGGAATGCTTTTTCAAAACAATTGGAGGAATTCCATCTGGGCCTGGAGCTTTGTTGGTAGGTAAATTGTTTATGATGGATTTTACATATCTTGTCTGTATTTTAAGTGGAACAATTTCGGGAGAGTCAAGTTCTAGTACTTGGACGTTCTGACTGACTTCCTCTAAGGTAGAATTTCTTGCAAATGTACTGGCAAAGATATTTGCTTTCCTATGTGGGTCATTTGTAATGCTGCCATCTGAAGACTTCAGTGGGGGAATGGATGATGACTTGTTAAAGTTATTATTGAAAGAATTAAGAATTGACCAAAATATTCTGTTGTCCTTAGCGTTGTTAAGTAGTTTTGATGCTTGATTATGAAGAAAGTTTGATTTAGCGAGATTTATTATAGCTTTGCCTGATTTCTAGCAATTTTAAACTGACAGAGTGATTCAGATGTTTTTTATTATAAGTAAGTATTATATGCTAATGAATTTTGGGTTGCTGCTCATGCACAGTTGTTATCAAACCATTTTGGAGAGTTCAGTCTTTTAGAGAACTGTTGACTTGGTATGAACAAATCCATACCAGCTAATATTAAATCACTAATATGGGACTGGGTAGAATTGGCATCACTAGAAAAGAAAGACTGCCACGGAATATCAGCAAGATAATTTCTAAATCCATCCCAGATTGCCCTATCAAAGTGCTAATGGGTCACCCTGACAGGTTCATGACGGGTAGATTTGAGGGGGAGCTAACTAATGAGGCTTTAATGAGATTGTGGTCAGAGGATCCAAGTAGTGACAGTACCTCTATCCTGTATTGGTATGGATTATTTGTCAGGAATAGATCCAAGAAATGGGCATTATGGTCAGGATTATCTGGTATTCTGGTTGGTCGCTTCACCAGATGCGTGAGATTAAACAATTCTGCAAACAGCTCTCACTCTAGACCAGCATTGTCAGTCCTGGCAGAGTGCAATAACCATTCAACATTATGTACGTTAAAATCACCCAAAATGGTAATTTCGGTACTAAGCGCATGGTTGAGGTTGCTCAACTGTGTGGATATTGAGTCAAATACACTTGGTTCTGAAGAGGCACTGGGGGAGCAATAGACTACACAGATATATTTGATAATATTTAGATAATTTAGTATGTACAATGAGTAATCAAAATTGGATAAAGTGAAGTTTAAATAGTATCCACTGCATATTGCGATTTGATATAACAACAGGTGCCGCCCTTGTCACTTAAGTTTGTGAGAAGATGGTAACCGGGAAAAACGGAATGGGGATATTTCAGTAAAGGGTGGGATTTGTGATTCTGTGAGGAATAGGGCCAAAGGGGATATATGAACTATAAGAAAAAATGAACTGAATTCAGGTTGGTCCAGAGGCAACGGATGTTGGTAATGAATAATGTCCAGCTCATTCCTGCATCACCTTTCAACATGCATGGGGTTTCATTCATTCAGGATTTATCTCGGAAAGAACATATTACATCTCTTGTGAAATTTGCTTCAAAGAGATTAGGTGTGCTAGCTAAGCCTTTTCCGAACTTTCTTTACCCCTGCACAGTTGTTGACTTTGTACATTCGCCCCTGTGTGGAGTACAACTCTCATGTGTGGGGAGGCTCCCCACATGCAGCTCTTCTCAATAGGGTGGGGTCAAAGGCTTTTCGTCTCATTAACTCTCCTCCTCTTACTGATTCCCTTCAACCTTTGTCTCTTCGCCGCACTGTTGCATCTTTATCTCTTTTCTATCGCTACTCCAACGGTCACTGTTCCTCTGAGCTGTCCGCTTGCATCCCTCCACCTCAACGACGGGCACGTAGTACTCGTCCAGCAACAAACTCTCATCCCTCTTCTGTCCAACTCTCTAATGCAAGAGTTAACCATTACTCCCAGTCCTTTATTTATGCAACTGGTCAGCTCTGGAACTGTCTTCATCTGTCTGTATTCCCTGCTTACAATGATATCCAGTCTTTCAAACGCAGTGTGTCCAGGCATCACGAAATGAACGGATCTTGAATTTGGGTGTCTTTCATATTGTTTTTGGTTTTTCTTGGAAGGAACGGTATACGGGCCCATGGCCTTTGGTTCCCTCTTCCTTGCATTCAAAAAAATGAAAAAAAAACTCATATTTACTGCTTCTGCTACTCCACCACTATTATGCCCTGCAATGTTTTTCCTGTGGCATGCACCACTTTATCGCAGTTACCTTGCCAACCCATCTCACCAAATCAAAGTGGCTGTTCTTTATGACGTATGTTATGACGAAGTCGTGACATTGACCCTGCCTGCCACACCATTCTGCCTGGTGGTCTGCCAGCTGCCTAGTCTTGCCCCAGGTTCTAGCAAGGTGCTCTCATTGCCATCTTTTTATCCTGAGGACCGGTGGTGATTCATATCCAGCCACGTGATAGTGAAAGAGTGTTTCCAGCCCAGCACACCTTCACCCCAAGGACGCCCCTGAACCAGCCAGCTGTAGTGTCGCCTGTGTCCATGTAATCTTCCCGTTGACGTATCTACCGAGCAACCTGCCCTATATTCCCTGTACTACAGTTATCACCATATGGGAATGTACTGTACCTTCTCCTGTAACATTAGGTAGTGACTGAGAAGTATTCAGTAAAGTTTCTGCCATTCACCACCAGAGTATAATTATCTTCGGACTTATAATTCATGTAGATTCTTATTAAAGACGTATTAATGCAGTTTTGTGTATCACTGTACTTAAAACAATCTTCTCAGACCATTTTTCATACTTGTGGTTTTCTTTTTCTTACTTTCCCATCCACATGAACTCAAAATTTGTAAATGTTCTGTATATAAACATCAACTTTGTTAATTGTTATTGTACGCAACAAGTTATTTTTGGTAGGAAAAATTTCCCTTCCCTTGTACTTACAAACCTTCATAATTTCTTTGTGCCTATTTCCCCCAACTTGTTTATTCACGACATTTCCTCACTTTTAGAAGTTTACCCTATCTGAAGACGATATACCTTCGTCCGGAGATGAAATAGAGTCAGGTTCCACTGAGGCTGAGCACTCTCAAGACAATCTTACTCTTTTGGGAAGTGGTAAGGTTTACAGCAAACCGAAAAAAGTTCTATCAGCTGAATCACAAACTTTCACTTCAGATCAAATAGCTGTCTCTGTTGCTTCAGCTAATTCTTTCATTGCAGACTGTTCAGTTCGTATCCCCAGTACTTCACACATTCCTTGCTCACCTTTTGATGGGGATTCGCTTTCATCATCCTCTCCTACCGCTCCCAGTACTTGTGCAGCAGCCGTACCAGGAATTACTGCTCTTAACACCCCTTCTAATTCTGCATCTGTTACCATGGCAACTCAGCCTGATACTGATCTTATCCCTCAAACCATCACCTTAAAAGATGCATCATGCCCAAACTTCATGGGTGTGGGTCCTGCTATTAGTGTTTCTGATTTCATTAGTGATGTTTAGTCTTAAATTACTAAGTAAATTCTTATAACAGACTGTGCTAAGATTGCATACTTCAGAGGCAGAATAAAGAAGGGTTATTCAATAGTAGGTTCTTCTGTAAGATCTAAATTTCTGGATAAGTTTGTTACATTCGAAAAAAAAAAAAACTGTGCCAGATTTATAGACTTCTTTTGGACTCACTACTAATCCTGGTTGTATGATGAGTTTCTATAGACTTGCAAAGTATGTGGCAGGATAAGTACACTCCTCCCGAGCATAACTGTGGCCATTGCCACAGGTACTGAGTGTAATGAAGTGCTACTAAACAGTCAGTTGCTGGAAACTGACCCTAGTGGGTAAAATCAGTCAACATTTAGACAATGTTGCAGCCTTATTCATCTATCTAAGGATTCGAAATCACATTGGCACGGAAGAATTGGACACTGCATTAAAGACTCAGTTTTCTCCTGATGACTTAACTATGTTAGTCAGAGAGAAGATATACTTCGTATCTTACTCAGCCTGTCCGCACAGTTCACTCTGTTACAACTTCCGCGCTTGCTTACCGGTCTGAAGGTCAAGGACACGTTTTATTTCCACCCAGCGAACAAAACGTTCACGCAACACCACGTTCACCGTCTTGTCCACGTTGCATTCAAGACCTGTGCCATAATATAGATCTTTTCATGGTCGTGCTAGATCTAAAAGTAGAACGTAAAGAGATTGTTGGTAATGTCGACGCTCATGTCATCGAGCAGTTCACTGCTATAAAAGACTTGAATATGAACGAGGACACAGAGGTGATGGTACATCACTTTAACGGTCCCCTGGTAGGGCATACCAAAGTAACTCCCCCTCGTGGTCATGTGGCGGCACATTCTGCACCTACCACAAGAGTCATCATCATTCTACCAGCGAGTGTCGTACCCATTTCAACAACCGATCGGGGGAAGTCCCAGACCAGAACTAACATATGCCACATTGGTCCTCTGTTCCACTTATAGGTGTAGTTGTCTTAGGTAATTGTGAAGAAGCTTTTACACGCACATCATTTTTTTTTAAATGAATTCTGGGTTTGTTGAGAACTTAATATCAGGTTCTTCCCTAGACAGTATTAAGAGGAAGATCAAACTGGTTTTGATTCTTGAACTGCCTGACATTCGGCGTTGTGGTGCTGATGGCTAACAAGTTTTCATGAAGGGCTAGACAAGGGTGCATTCACACTGAGGCTGGAACTGAACATTCTCAAACGCAAACTGTCTGAAAATGTAGCTCAGGATAAAACGTTTAAGTATTGCATCTCATTCCTACTACCAGATGCAACATGTCTGCCACTGCAAAACGGAATGGCCAGACAGGGAACCAATGAAATGAACTTTTCTTTGTCTATTTTTCATTTCACCATCAATGCTCGGACAGTTTGCATCAGAAATTGTACTCTCTGACCTCTGTGTGAATGCACCCTAACTCTTGACATGCAGCTTGATGAATTAGTAATCTCTTCACAGCTGAGTTCTGTCACAAAAAATCTTTGGTATCCTGCAGATGTTTTGCTTGGTACTGACATCACGGCTCAACATTCTATTGAACTGATAGCTTGTGGTAGTATAAAATATTATTGCTTTTATTGCTTCATTGGCACGAAGAAGCAAACAGAGGAAAACAGACATTTTTGTGGTTACGTTTTCCGAGCGAACTAGCTAAACCTGTGGTGTACATGTACGAAGGGTGCGGGTATTGTATACACCATACACGTATATGAAGTACATGGAGGTGAACAGAGCTGCAAACTTGCGTGTATGCAAACGGAGATATCACTGCGAGAATGGCCACGTCATTGCATGCGCTCTCGACTCGCAAGCACTCTATCGGCGCTCGCAGGGCTCAGCTCTTGCATCATCATCACCGTAGCGCTAGCCAGGCAGTATCTATAGACAGTAGTATGGCGCGCCGTGAATCGAATCAGCCATGATTTTTTTTCCGTGTATGATCATAAATTATGACATTCCTCACGCTGCGATGCACTTGTGTAATGCTGGACTCGACCTCGTTTCGAGCCAAAACTCCGAGACCAGAAGCTTCGAGACCAAGATCAAGACCAAGACCACGTCAAACGAGACCTAGATCAAGACCAAGATCAAG
>JAGKTI010009068.1:14278-31906 GCA_018397915.1 Birgus latro
TTCCCCTGCTTTTTTCCCAGTGAAATATGCCGTATGAGCTATTCTCGTAATATAAATGTATATAAGAAAGGAAGGGAGAAGGCTGAGTGATATTCATATTTACCTGGAACTACCTAATTTATTATGTATTGTCTAGATTTCCTGCGACTTATTTCTTAGCATATACATTAGCAGCTGACATTTTCAACTCTTAGCTACCGAGATATGTACATTCAGTTCACTGTCGTCCTTCAAGGTGGAAATATGTCGCAGTCACGCCCCTCCATTTCTGACACTTTTGCGCCCATTATAAAAGGCCTTGACCCCTACCCCTACTAAACATCATATGGGAAGTGGTAAAGGACTGTAGATATAAGTGTAATAAAGTACTAGAAATAATAGTGTGAGTGTGTATATCAATAAGAAATGACAATACGAGCAGCGAATTAGCGCGAGTGGAAGGCTCGTACGCGCTTGAATTTTACATTGCTTTCACTTTTTTTTTTTTTAATGTGGATTCCAAACTACTTGGAAATCATTGAATAGTGTTTCTAGTGATAATATCAGGCAGTGGTATTCATATTACGGGATGTCGGGAAGTGTAAAGTGAAGACTTAGTTACCCAACTTCAGAAGTCTCCACAAGTCTTATGGTAGTCGATGAGTGTAAAAAAAAAATCCCACGAGAAAGCTGAAGGTATATGCCATATGCACATGTAATTATAATATTCTAGGGCTAATAACTGATTTTGGGCAAATATTTTTTAAAAGTCAGTCAGAGCGCGGATTTGCCCCGCGGAATGGGCATGGCGCGCCTCCGTCAACCCCGCGGTTAAAGGGTTAAGGTGGTTTGGCCATGTGGAGAGGATGGAGAGTGAGTGACTGATGAGGAGAGTGTATGTGCGGGAGGGAGAGATCAAGGATGAGATGGAGGGATGGAGTGGAGCGGTATATGAGAGAGCTGGGTGTGAACTGGGAGCAGGGCATTGAAATGGCGGGGGACAGAGTGACACGGAGGCAATTTGTTTATGGCCACCCCTTGCAGGATTGAGGAGTCTGGCAGTAAGATGGATAAATAGAAGAATGGAGTTGATTAACGAAGCTGTAATAATAGAACACATGCAGATGCTCAACCCCTGAGAAGAACTGAGAGAGAATGAGCTCAGTGGTATAAAACTAGGTTCCCTCTTTGAACAGCCAATAAAATAGGGAGAAAGGAGACACATAGGCAGATAATATGGGACAATACCCTAGCAGTCACTCACAAACATGCTCTCACTGTGAGAAAAGAGTGGGAGGTTTATGTTGTGAAATATCGAGGGTGCAGTGCTGGTGCCTGTGCTGAACAGCACATACAGTTCCTATACAGGGTAACAGGACAGCTTGGCTGTATGGGGCAGCATTTCTCAGGGAAAACATGCAAAAAAATAAATTGTGAACCACTAGGACCACCTGATACTGTGGGAAAATAAGAAATATCTTTCTGTGAATTTTTTGAATAGTTTTTTCCAAGGAAAATCCGAGAATATGCGAGCCCGCAATTAAATCTGGCTGACTGTATTGTTCGTTTTGATTTTGAAGGCTCCAACATGCTTGCATGCGTCGGTCTTAGTCACCTAATGGCAGTTCTTCATGCTGCTTGATCTCTGGTAGCTTTCCTATTTAGTCCCTTATCCATGATGTCACACTCAATGACCTCGTCCCAGGTCTTTTAAGGTCTACCTCTCGCTACCGTACCCCTACCATTGAAACTTCTTTTTCTGCACCCAATTATCATCCCCCATCCTCTCCACATGCCCAAACCATCTCAATCTACATCTCTTCATCAGAACACCAATACACTCCAGTCCCATCCTACGTCTCGACTCCATTGCAAACCTGCCCCCCACCCCCAGGTCTGGCACTCAGGGATGCACTGCACACCCACCTAATGATTGCCATTTTTATATGTCTGGGCTGCAAATATCCTGTTCCTTTACTGCCCAGGTCTCACTACCATATAGCAGTACACTCCTAACACATGCCACATACAAAGATTCCCCAGCACGGAGGGAGAGCCCTCTTAATGTCAGAAGAGGTAACAGCTCCCCGAACTACTTCTAACCTCTCCTCACTCCAGCCCCACCTCCACCACATAACATGTCTCCCAAATAACAAAACTCTTCCACACACTTTAGAGAATCACCAGCAAGTTCAATCCTTTCATGCCTGGCAATGTCTACCTGCTCTCCCTGATACACCGCACATATGAAATCATCATTACCTTGCAAACTTCCTCTAATACCATTACATCTCTTATGCTCCCACACTTCACAAACATGGCACAAGATGGAATAACTTTCCACGCCCTTGTGGCAAATCGCACATGGTCACTCTGCCTCTTCTTTGGCAGTACTGCCCCCAGCCCTAGATATCATAATTTTTATTTGCATTTACTCTTAAGCCCTTGTGCCCCATGCTATCTCTCCATTTCCTAAGTATTTTATCCACCTTCCATTCATTCTCCGCAATCAATGCCAAATCATCAGCATACAATATCTCCCACAGCAGTCTATTTCTGAAGTCACATGAGAGGGCTTCAAGTACCATAATAAACAACAAGGGGCTCAAGACTAACCCCTGTTGCACACAGACATTCATGGAAAACGTCTCACTCAAAACACCATTCACCCTTATCTGGTGCATGCACCCAGGTAAGGATGAATGAATTTTTGAGCGAGGAGTCATAAGTGATGGCCAAAACCACCCTAGTCAGCCACTCCTCGATCCCAAAGCTTTACCATTGCCCACTTCACCACCTCTCTTGGGAGTGTCAAAGGCCTTCTCCAAATGAACAAAAAGTACAGATTCCTTTTATTTCCTGTATATTTTACCAGAAGCTGTCAAACAATGAATATGGCATCAGTGGTCCCTTTGCCTGCCATAAACCCAAACTGCATCTCATCAACATTAACCCTTTCTCTAATCATTCCTTCTAGAACTCTTTCTATTACCCCCATTATCTGGTCCAAAAGCTTTATGCCTGTGACATCCTCTTTCCAAGGCATCACCCTTCCCCTTTTATACATTTACAATTACACTCTTCAGCAAATAATCTGAGACAACACGTTCATATATAACCATATTTGTCAAATCAGTAACTAACCCCACTCCTTTATCTCCTGAGGTTTTCAACATTTCTGCAGTCATTAGACACTCCTGCTGCCTTCCCCACCTGCATCCTACCTATTGCCCAGCTCATAGTGGATATGTCAATCAAAGGACAAGGGCCAAACACTGGATGTGTGGATCTGTATTGGCATTAAGAAAAAACGTAAATACACCTAGCCCTCATTTTTCTGCCAATCGTTATTTGACAATTTGTTGTTACGACATTTATAAATCTACACCCGTTTTTGTTGTTCGACATGGTTTCCCCCCACCATTTTGACAATTCAAACTGCGCGCCACCAGACAGACCGGCTGAACTGCCTGTCTCCTGCGCTCCTCTGTGCTGATCGGTTGCCTCTTCATCTGTCTGCATCTCTATTTGGCCTCGTGGAATACCATAGCTCCACCTAAGACCCCTACTATTACCCTTGTCAAGCAGAGTCATATGCTCACCAACTTTTGTGTTTTGCTATTACATGATCGGGTGACGATCGCGTCAATGATTAATGAACACCCTTAACGCACGATACTGTTTTGGTGCCAGTTTTACATAATGCACATCTTAGTTTGCGCTAGGTTAGCACCCATGTACATGGCCATAACCACCCTAACCAGCCACTCTTCCAACCCTAGCTTTCTCATTGCCCACTTCACCACCTCTCTAGGGACTCTGTCAAAGGCCTTTTCCAAATCAACACAAACAAAATACAATTCCCTTTTCTTTCCAATATATTTTTCCTGAAGCTGTCAAACAATGAATATGGCTTCAGTGGTCCCCCTGCCTGGCATAAACCCAAACTGCATCTCATCGATATTCACTCTTTCTCTAATCATACCTAGTTCTAGAACTCTCTCTATTACTTTCATTATCTGATCTAAGAGCTTTATACCTCTGTAATTTCCCTTTTCCAGGGCATCACCCTTTCCTTTGAACACATTTACAATGACACTCTTCAGCCAATCATCTGGGACAACACACTCATATATAATCATATTTATCAGGTCAGTGACTAACCTCACCCCAGTATCTCCTGAGGCCTTCAACATTTCAGCAGTCAACCCAGACACACCTGCTGCCTTCCCCATCCGCACCCTGCCTATTGCCTGACTCACAGTAGCAGCATCAATCAAAGGCCAAGGGCCAAACACTGGATCAGCTGGCTCCAAACTTTCTCTATCCCAATCAAACTCCTCATTCAACAACCGGCTATAATGCTTTCTCCATGGATCTTTAATATCCCCACTGTTCACCACTACCCTTCCATCATCATTCTTCACACACTGCTCACCTACAATGTCCTGATTATCCCTCTTCACCTGATTTGCCACCCTAAAAATCATATTTTTCCTTTCTCCATGCTTTAGATTATCAAGTAAAAGTCTCTGTGACTCAGACTTCGCCCTGTATACCTCTCTTCTAGCCCTGCGCTTGGCAGCCAAGTACTCCTCCCTGTTACCACCATTCTTCCATTCCCGGAAAAGCCTTCTTTTCTCCTTAACTGCAGCTTCTACACCCTCATCCCACCACCAAGTTACTTTATGTCTTGGTGGGCCTCTTGTCCAACCGCATATTGTATCGGTAACTCTCAAGAGGTTGTTCTTAAGGGCTCTATGCTGTTCATTAACGCCTCTATCTACGGCTTCCTGTTCAGCCACCACTCTCCTCATCTCACTATAAAAGGCATCCCTTACTGATTGGTTTCCCAGCTTCCATATTTTCCTCCTAGGTATATATGTCCTCCTTCTCATAACTCGATCCTTAAGCACCATGTCACAAATCAACAGTTTGTGCTGCTGCACACACTCCTCGCTTCCTATAACTTTAACATCCCTCACCAATCTCCTATCAACCCTCCTGACCAGAAAATAATCTATCTGACTACTATTTCCCCCGGACTCGTACGTAATCAACCGGCTGATTCTTTTCCTAAAATGTGTGTTGCACACAATCATGTCCATAGCCTCCCCAAACTCGAGTATTCTTTCCCCTTCCGCATTCCTCACACCATATGCACATCCTCCATGGACTCCTTCATAATCTTGAGCTGCTTCACCCACATGACTATTTAAATCCCCTCCCAGAACCACTGACCTCATCATCACCCATACCACTTACTACACGTATTACATCATCCCAAAATCTATCCTTCTCTGCGTCATCCAATCCTACCTGTGGAGCATATATATAGTATATATCGTAAAAAATGTTCCCTTTATTCAATCTCTAGGATTTAAAAAATATCAAGGTTTGAGGGGGTCCTGCCAATATGTTATTTTCCCCATAAGATTATGTATTCACAGTATGCAAAATCACATTGCGCGAGATAATGGACCGCCCATCTACTCGCACACTGTATAATCAAAAAAGGAAAAAATAAAAGTCAAACTGATGAGATGAAGTTGGGCAAAAACCAGAAATTTTAAACATCTTTAGAAAAATATTCGTCAAGAATAAAGTAATAGAGACAAAACCATGAGTCACACCAGCTATGCAGTACCCATCATGCAAAGAGCAACCATTCCGTGACATCATGCTCGAGTCTTTATGACACGCAAACGTGATTTATGGTTGAATATTTCACAAAATTGTTAAAATGATGCATAAACGTGTCATCGCAATCTCCGAGGTTGGATTTGAAATGATGCGAAAACGTATTAGTGGAATCTCAAAGGGTTAAATGTATAACATGTATTGTGTACATGTTAAGTGATACATACAATATTGACTTAGTAATAAAACATGCACACATAAAGAATAAGGTGTGGGTAGTTGTGTACCAGAGTACAGCAAATATGGAGAGTAACCTAGTAAGGCTTACCTCCAGAAGTTCAATGCAGAAATATACCTGACACAGGTAGCCATTCTGGTCCCCCTCAAACCTCTCAGGCCTGAGGATGGTTTAATTACTGTCAGAGTCACCCCCCATCAGCACTCGAGGTGGTACAGGGGTGGCGGGCTGGGGAGCATCAGGGATGGCACTCAATCTTCTCAACTATTCCCAATATCAGGGCAAGAGAAAGCCTCACCCTCTCCTTCTTTTCCTGAATATTAGGCATGGTTCATTAAAGCTTTGGCTCACGGGGGGGAGGGGGGGTCCGCAATACCCAGGCAAAGGCACTGGCATGCAGAGCAGTTCTTTACAGCTGGGGGATTACATGAAGACTGCATTGGCCGAGCAGTGTCACAGTCGCCATCGCTACCCAGGCAGCTTGGCGGGGACCAGTGACACCACCACACACCGCTGGTCAGGGAAGTGTTTCCAGTATGGGCTTGATGACACGTTTGATTTATGGGACTTTTTCTGGTGATTTGGTGGTTTTTAGAATGGAATTTTCTCAGCAGAATTAAACTGATTGTAATGGAAATTTCCATTAGAAGTTGGCTGAAAAAATACTGGAAAAAATGATTCCGTTATCTCAGGCTTCCACTAAATAGATAGTCATTCAGTCCTGCATATGCTGTACTTGCTTACAAGTACCATCAATTATTTTTTGCACTAAACGTTGTTCCCCTACTTACGGACGGGTTATGTTCCGAGGAACTTGTCGTGTGGATTTTATTTTTTTTTTATAAACTGAATTTTATACACCTAACCAAACAAACATCATACCCTGGCCAAGCCTACCTTTTAATGTGTTTAGAAAACTTACATTAGCCTACAGTTGGGCAAAATCATTAACCCTATGCCTTTATTATAATAAAATGTTTAAAATCTAATGTTATTGAATACTGTACTGAAGTCGTCGACTGTCAAAGTCCAAGTTCACACGTGAGGGCCATTAAGTGCTGGTTCACTACTCCCCCATCAGGATGATTCCCCATCACAGAAACTACAGGACAAGTTGCCGCCTAGACAATTCGCCATCACACAATTCCCCATCAAAATATGGACGATTCCCTGTCAGTATGCTGAGATTCTTAAACTTGTATACTGTATTTATATACACAACATGTGGATTATTCGTAGGATTTTAGTGTACATCCATTGTTCACTTGAAGTTATTAGACATTTAAGTAAAACAATGTCTTGTATGAACCTCATGTTAAACGATGAAATGAAAGGTACCATACATTGCCTGATTCGCATTTCAGTATTATATTTCTTCCGTTAATACTGACCATTTAACGCCTCATTTTACAATTGCCTTAAAAACAATAAACCATCATCACTTTTACAACTCATATACTATAACTCAAAAACTAGTACAGTTGCTAAGTAAATTCATCTGTAAATAAACGACAGGGAATTGTCCCAGAACCCACATGCTTGCCATGTTCATGCTGGGCAATTGAGCTTCTTGAGCAATTGTATTCCTCTGACCAGTAGCAGGAGAGACAGATGGGGATTTCATAGACATGATGGATGCACAAAACAGTGTAGATAATGGAGGGGTAATAATAAAAAAATGGCAACACAGAACGCTGTAAAGGATCAGAGCATCGATTGTTTATGCTAACAAAGTACAGTTTCTACATTTGTAAAGTCAAAAATTCACAAGTTAACCATATGTAAAAGAGAGACCAACTGTTTTATAGTGCAAATTCTGACTGAGCTACCGTATGTACCAAAACTCTCCTCAGTAACATTCAACTTCACAGCTAGCATGACACAAGTTTGAATCAGTGAACATGATCCCCAACTCTACAGACTGGCTTCCACTCTCACCCACCCTTCTACCATGCTGTCTCTTTCAAATGAATGAAAAGTCAGCTCTTGAATAACAAATATACTAAGTCCGAGGACTTAAGCCCTAGCTTGTACTGTAAAAACTGACAAGAGTAACATTCATATATTGTATTTTTCAGAATGTCAAGTGTCAAATATGGGATTTGCTTGAGAGGGAAATCTCTATGTGGTGGATGAGAAAGCTGCCTGGTTATACAAATATCCGTCACTGCCTTCCTCTTCTCCTCCCAAAACGATGGAAAACTTTAGGTAAGCTGAATGCACTTTGTTTTTAGTCATGACAGCTGATGACAGTCCAGGTGGGGAAGTAGTCACTACCACATAAGATCAGATATATCTGTCTATTGCCAGACGCCTTAATCCCGTAAGGGGTGGCCACAAACAAATCGCCTTCATGTCACCCTGTCCCCTGCCATTTCATTGCCCTGCTCCCAGCTCACACCTGCCTATATCATATATCTCTCCACTCCATCCCTCCATCTCATCCTTGGCCTACCCCTCCCTCTCTCCCCCCTCCACCTCACTCACATACATTCTCCTCGTCAGTCTCAGCCTCCATCCTCTCCACAAGACCAAACCACCTCAGTGTGTTTCTCCTAATGCTTCCTATCACATCCACATCTACACCACAATGCTCATTCACTTCCACATTGTCAACAAGATAAGAGCTGGTTAAACTGTCACCCCATGTATAGCCATTCAAAATGTATGTGTATGCTTCACTCCGCCAGAAAATATGAGAAATTAGAAATACTGGGCAAGATTCAGGTAGGACTGGGCCGATTAAGCAACAGGTAATCGGCCTAATCTGCCACTTTGCCAATTAGTGATGAAGCTTATTTATGTCTTTTATACTAACCTGCATAACGTATTAATGTCAGTATGTGGGTATGGTGATGGTACCGAAACTCTGATCTCCTCCCCAAAACATTTATTTCAAGTTCCTCTATTTCCAGACGCCTTAATCCCGTAAGGGTTGGTGACAAATTGCTTCCATGCCACCTTGCCCCCCCGCTATTTCACTGCCCTGCTCCAAGCTAACACCCCTCTCTCATATACCTTTCCACTCCATCCCTCCATCTCATCCTTGGCCTCTGCCTTCCTCTACCCCCCTCCACCTAACTCACATACACCTCTCTATTCTCTCCACATGGCGAGACCACCTTAATGCATTTCTCCTAACGATTTCTATTACATCCACACCACGACGCTCCTTCACTTCATTTGTCACTCTCTCTCTCCATGTGACTCTACATGCTCCTCTCAAATAACTCATTTCCACTGCTCTCGCTCTTGACTTGTGTCCTTCCAACAGGGTCCAAGCTTCACTTCCAGACGTTAGAGCTGATCACAATACTGTCATGCAGTAACTTTTTCAAACCACTTCCTTGTTTCTTATCACTGCTTTCAAAGAACCAGCAACCTTTTTTCATTGTTGTACCCTTTCACGCACGTCACTCTTTAAACTTCCATCCTCACTCATCAAAGTACCAAAGTACTTAAATGCACTCCCTTCATATCCTCCTCATCCAACTTCACTGTACATTCAGTGACTTCAATTCTCTGCAAGACCATAATTTTACTTTTCCCTACATTCAGCTTTAGATTCCGTTTCTTACACACTCTCCCAAACTCCTTCACCAAGCCTTGCAATTCCCCTTTGTCTTCATATAACGACATAGTATCATCTGCAAATAATGTACAGGTAGTCTGCAAACACTGCCCTCTCTCACTCCATTCAACTACTGTCTCTCCCTCATGCTTTAGCATTCCATCACTCACACTATAAACTCTTGGAGCTTTCCCCATTTTGACTTTCTTCACCACTTTCAGAACTTATACATATGTATATTAATTACCATACATTATCTATATTAGTTTTATGTGCTCATTCTGCTTATTTGTACCATTTCCTGTATTACAGAATAGACAGATAATGAAAATAAAAGAACCAAGTTTTTCATCTAGCTATGGTTCTCCATAAAGATTACCCAAAATAAAGAAAACTCTTAATTTCAGAACTTTTACTGATGTATGTGTGGGAGAGAAATAGTGCATGTAGTGTTGGTGACTTGGTGTCATATATATTGTTGATGTCATGTTTTTTGGGAAGTGTGGTGTTGTATATTCGAGTGAAGGAATAGTTTTCTGTGCACCTTAGTTATGTAAGGGTTGATTGCATCATGGATCTACGTAAGCACAGCCCTCTTTCGTTTTTGGAGTTAAGTAGACGTGAGAGTAAACACAATAGTTACTTCCTGTCTGATTTATTAGCCACTACAATTGGTGACGAAGATCATGGAGTATTTGAATGGCATTGGTCAAATGGATTAACCAAGCACAAGTCATGAGTAGCTGTTTTTTGGTGATGCAGGCCAAGACAAAGTTATAGGAAGTAAAGTCAAAGAAATTTTCATAATGGTGTCATCAGGGTCCTAGGTCAACATTGAAAATTTTGATCCATCCAAGATTCCCCAGAACTGTGGCTGAGTTTATTAGATGCTGATTTTGCTCACCTAGCAATAGTAGAGGAGAAGAAGGGAAATGTATTGCTTGTGTTCATTGGTACAGAGATTTACAATGTGCAAGGCAATCTTTGTGCCCCAAATTTACCTCATACAAAATATTATTGACTTGGTATCAGCCCTTAGGAAACATTTTGTTTTAAAGCCCTCATATCGACCTACCTTTCAGCATTGATGGAAAAAGGCTGAAGAGAACCAAATGAACTGTATGCAGAACTGAAAGGCCTGGCAAAAGACTGTAATTGTGATAAACCGTTTGATCCAAGAGGTGTGAGACCAGTTGTTTATGGGAGTAGAACGTGAAGTATATTTTCCAAATTTACTCTCTGAAATCTTAGGCTTACAGAAGATGACCTTCATTGAGATTTTGGAGAGAACTTTAAACATGGGGAAAGCTTTTGTAGGTGAGACGAATAAGGCACAACGAGTAAGAGATGTAAATGTGAGCTCCAGAAAACTGCTGTCATCTATGTGGTTACCCTCATGAGAGCAGCATGTGTGGTTTCACGTGCCATAAATGTAGGAAGAAAGGACATTTAAAAAGTCTGTGGGACAACAAGGAATGTTGGTGGAGAAGACAGAAATATATGACAAGGCTCAGTGCTGCTATTGGTAAGGCTTTAAGCAATCTCAAGAAAACCGTTCGTGGTACAAGACCGGTAAGAATGCTTAATGATCCAGCGGAACAGGACATTTCTGAAGAGGGTGAGGGAAAACTTGACTGTGAAGGAGCCCATATGTGCAGTGAAAGAGAAATTGTACATTACAATTAATGGACAACAGGGATCTTTGGAAGTCTCTAGTGGAGCTGCAGTCTCTACTTGACACATCATTGGGAAAGATTATTCAAGCTAGACATTGAATCTTCCAGGAAAAGATTAGTTGCTACTGATAATTCAGATGTACAGGTGGCAGGTTATGCACAGATACTGGTAAAGTACAATAGTTATGAGGTGACTCAATGCATTTATATTGTGAATTTTCTTTAATAACACTTTGTGTGGCCAAGATTGGAATTCATTTAGCTGGATTAGATGTTAACTCAGGTACTTTAGTAGCTTTTGGTTGCAAGCCATTTATTAGACCAGTACTGTGTTGACCCTAACAAGCCTATCTCAGGCATTGCAACCAAGGTACAGGTTAAGAGTGAGGTGTCTCCAAAGTTCATGAAGGCTCTAAAAGTTCTGGTTCATTATAGGCAGATGGTTGAAGATGCTTTAGACAAGGTTGTCAGGGAAGGCTAAACCAATTTCTTGCACTGATTGGGTACCACTTATTGTACCTGTATAGAAGGTTGACAAGAAATCTATTGGAATAAGTGATTTTAAATTGCTAAATTTGCAAATCCAATGTTTGAAGAGTTATTGTCTGGAATTAGTAAGGGTAAGGTGTTCTGTAAAACTGGCATCTAGAATGCTTATTTGCAAAAACCAGTTGATGAAAAGAGCCAGAAGCTCTTTGATAAATAATTATATATAAAGTTCAAGTATGACAGTACCTTTTGGCATATCATCATCTCCAGCTAATTTTCAGAGGTTTACTTCATAGTTAATGGCTCAGGTGGTGTAGCAGCATACGTACTGTAGATGACATAATTGTTTCAAGTGAAAACAAAACTGAACATGATGAGAGGCTTAAGAGGGTACTCAAAATTTTGCAGGACCATAATGTTCACTATAAGTCTCAGTTGCATGTGAATGACTTGGAATACTTAGGTCATAGTATTGATCCTTTGCCAAGCAAACTTCAGGCTATACTTGAAGCCCCTACTCCTTAAATCAGCAGGTGAAGTACATTCCTTCTTGGGAATGATCACATATTACTGTTAATTTTAAAACAAATTTTCAAGCTAACACCATTGTATGATTTATTAAAGAAGGATGTCCAATTCCACTGGACAACGCTAGAGCACCAGGCATGTGTGGTTATCAAAAATGATTTAAATAATTCAATCCTGCTGACTAATTTTAATGGTCAGTCTCCTTTGATTGTTGAAGTATATGCCTCTTCCACTGGGGTTGGATGTGTTCTCTTGCAGATCCAAGCGGCTAAAGAGAAACCAGTGTATTTTACAAGCCAAAAATAATCAGACGCTGAAAAGAATTACTTAGAAATTGACAGGGAAGGCCTGGCTTGTTTATGCTGTCAAAAGATATAGAAATTTTTTGCATTGGATGACACTTTGTTTATGACAGATCACAAACTGTTACTTGGATTATTTGGCAAGGGAAAACCAGTCCCTGCTAATGATAATGCTAGACTTCAAAGATGGGCTATGATGCTGTCCCATTATGATTATGACTTGGCTCACGAATCTGGAAAGGAAAATGTAGTGCCAGATGTCCTCTGCACAATACCAGTAGAGGATGATATTGAATCTGGAACTGCAGAAACATTAAGTTGGTTGAATTCCAACAGTTTTATATTTCCTTTTCCACTATGAGAAAGCAAAGGAAGCAGGATGTCATGATGTTTGGATGGAGTGAGGATATCAGTCCAGCTTGAGCTGAGCATACCATAGTGAAAGAAGATTTAAGTATTCATGAGAATTTTGATGAGACTTCCTTTTCCACTAAGAGGAAGCAAACCAAGAAGGATGTAATTCCTTGTGAGTTGCTAAGTTCTCTGAATTTTGGATGGCCAGCTTTAGCTGAGTATACCATAGTGAAAGAAGATTTAAGTATTCATGAGGATGTTATCTTGTATAGAAACAGTGTGGTTGTGCCAGGGGACCTGAGCTGTAAGGTTTTGGAGCACTTGCATGTTAGCCTTAACAGTATTTCAGCACTGAAGGCATAGGCAAGGAATTGGGTGTGGTGGCCAAAGATTGATCACGATATTTCAGAACTGACCATAAACTCTGATATTTAAGAATATGAAACCACTGACCTTTTGGATTGTCAGATTTCATTGTTTCGGATAATGCACCTTATTTTGTACCTCGGGGTGCAACAGTTTGTGAACATAAATGGCACAAAGCAAGTAACCCCAGCTCCTTATAATCCTTCATTTAATGGCTGGGATGAAAGGGCAGTGCAGATTGTGAAGGAAGGGCTGAGGAAGCTTTTGCAAGATAGTTTGAATACCAGACAGTATAGATTTGTGTATAATCTTAGGAAAACATGTCACTCTGCAACTGGTCTTTAGTGATGAAGAAATGCTCTTCACGGTAGAAGATGCAGTCTTTGTAAAGAATTTTCGTAAGGGAGATTCTTGGGTAAAGGGAAGAATTGTGGAGGTACTGGGATTTAGGAATTATAATATCCAAGGTCAGGAAAGTGGAAATATTACACAAAGAGGCATGCCGAGCGAATCATGCACAGATTTCTTGTATCTATGTCTTGTCAAGCTCCAACAAAATGTACAGCCCAACTATCAGTCAAGTAATGAGGAGCAAGAAGGGTCAGTGGAACATTCCACCGGGACTCCTTTGAAGCCCGTGCCATGGAAGGATGATGATTCTAGGGAGATAAAATGAGTCCAAATTTGAATATAGAGAGCATGAGAATCAAAAAGGGTCCAGGTTGTGTCGACAGGTTGTGGAATTAAGACGCTCTACAAGTGGTGAAGCCTCCAAAGAGACTTAATGTCTATCTATGTATCTATTGCCAGACACCATAATCCCATAACGGAGTGGCCATTTGACTTTGAGTTATTTATTTTACGGGAAGGGGCACTAACCCTCCACCAACCCACTTGTTGACACGTAGGGAGCACGTATGGTTTGGTTATATGGTTACCACCTAGCGTTGTAAATGGTTTCTTGGCTTACAGGAAACCATTTGGCTTGTCACTCGATGTAAAGCCACCTGTAAAGGAAAGAAAAGCAGTGTGACAGGAAAGATGGGAGAAATAGGAAGAGAGGAGGGCAGGCACAGAAAAAGAATGATACAGTTCTAAGGAAGAAGTAGGCAGCACTTTATCAAGTGAGTGGATGATGGTCGCCACCACCTACCACTAAGACTTAATGTGACTGGGGTTTTAACTGTAACTGAAAGTATTCGTGGCAGCGTATACTGTAGCTAATGTATTTTGTAGCTGCTTAACCCTAGAATGCATATGTGGGTGCATGACACCTGATGCTAACACATGTTCACGTGACCTACGTGTGGGTCTTTGTCCCAGGCTACCTTGCAGTTCAGTACGCTTATTTCACGAGTAGCCCTAGCAGGGAGAGGTGCTGTCGCTCCGCTCTCTCCATAGGAAATTTTCAAAGTGACGCGAGTCTGGGTGTCTCACACCCGACATATGCACTGCCGTACATCTCTGACAACAGGTTTGTCACACCTACCATAAATATTAATAGGTTATTTAGTATGGTGTTTGTCTTTGTAGGAAGTGAATATTTGTTTTAACAGGGACAATTTAGTGCACAAACCATGGCACCATTTTCTGAGTGACAAAGAACTAGACTGTATGATGAAAACCACAGGCCTTTGTTTGTGGAGGTGAAAGCGATCATGAACAGGAGGCTAATGATGATGAAAGTGACAGCACTGAACATGTAGGGCTTGATGACAGTGACACTGATAAAGAATATGCACCCTAGTGACAAGCGTCCCCGCAAGCCTAAACAAAGGTGCACATCCACCCCAGTCAAGTCACATGTCATAGAAATCTTAGTTCCCTTGTGGCGAAAAATATAACAAATGACAAATAATTTTGGGGTAAAAATAAATGTTTTTAGCAATCTGGAGGTACACTCTCCAGCACTTCTGCGTGTTATAGGGGCTCGCACGTTTTAAGTGTGGCGCCACTGTGATTCTTTACCTCGAAACAGTCCACGTTTGTGAGATGGAGTAACCTCGATACAGTGGTGTATGAAGTGATCTTTGTAGCTTAATGCTTCGAATCACAAAGTATCACTTCAGCCCGATTTGTTTAATCTCAATGCTCCATGATATAAAGTATAATAAATCTTTGCCATCATGTAACGCATTTTAACCACAGTTTTGTGATGACGTGTCATTCATATCACTTCACATGGATCCCTCTGGGGTCAGAGAAAGGAGAGAGTTGTAAGACTCTCAAATAACACACTCAGATGAGACCACATCTGCTTCAGTACAAGCAGTAGGAAACACAGGAACAGAGAACAACCATGATAATCTCGGAAACACATTGGATAGAAATGAAGAACCTGTGTCATATTTAATGTTTAATTACCATATGCAAAGTGAATATTGCTGTCATCAATACAATATCTACCTCGATCTGTTTATCTATCTATTAACATCCTGCTACACATGATTTGTGTAAGTTATACCCAGAAAGTGGTACCCATGACATTAAAAAATGAATGGACACTGATGAGACAGCCCTGTGGATGGCAACCATGCTGATCACGGTTTTAATTATGTCTAAATTGATTTACCCATGGTTTGCCGTATATCAACTTTGTAATCTCTGTGTAAGTAATACGGGATATATTTTACCTTTCTAATGAAAGGTAACAACCTACACAGTTAAATTACCTTGAACCATTTCTAACAGAGGAAAACACAGTTATAATGCATGAACACTAAATTCTTCAACTATTTTAACTAACAACATTATATTTCTCATTTAGGAGACATAAGACAATCTGTTGCTAAATTATTAAATAGAAGAATACTGCAGCTACAGTTTCCCTGAATGATGTGTATACACTCAGTATTGTGTCCACCCTCCCTCCTTTTCAATCACCTCCCTTAATCGGTCAGGCATGTTGGTAACCAAGCTGCAAATGAGCTCTGGCTTGCCGCGGAAAGCCTCCCACTGCTCCTTCATGTGTTGCATCAGATGCTCCGGGGTTCGCTCTCTGCTGGGCTTCCAACAGCTAACCATGTTGGGCCAAAGATGTTCAATGGGATTGCAATCACATCCCTTGCTAGGCAACTCCGGAAGCTCCAAATATTCCTGCTGGTTGAACCATTCCCTCACTACCCTGGCTGTATGAATCAGGCAGCGATCTTGCACAAAAACTATTGGGTCGGGTGGAAATGGAAAATTCCTATGTTGGAGGAAAAGGAGGAATAAGTTTTGCAGAATATCGATATACTTCTCCGCCGTAAACCTTCCTTCAATTCTTATTATGTCACCAACTCCGTGGATTGACATGCAGCCCCACACATTGCAGCTGACGTGTCTGCTCCGTGCCTCTTCGGAAATGTTGTTACGGTCATATCTGAATACATAATAATATACGACATATTATTATTATTATTTTCACTAATATTACTATTAATATATACAAAGGGAATGTTTGAGAACTAAGAACCCAAACATAGGGGCAAAAGGGATGCAAGTCCTATGAAAAGTCAAGAATAACTTACAAATTATAGTAGGCTAAGTTTCACTAGGTGACCTAATACCTTTGCAGAAAAGGTATACATCATAAAGTGTAATCAGTGTTAAACAACAGAGAAGCATGCAAACACACTGATAGTGACCTAAAATAAGGATGGGATTCAAACGTATAAATCAGAACAAACGTAACAGTGAATTCCTACTTAAATATACACCAGCTAGATTTGGGTAATTTGCTTATTTTGCTTACCCCAATGGGCACTACACCAACTATAATATTAATACTATTTCGTGATGCCGTCATGCCACCGTGTTTCCAGTGCCAGGTCGGACCCTCTCTCTCTCCCTCACCTCATATGAGTTGCAAATTGAAAAGGTGAGAGTACTACAACATTTCAGCCATATATTTCATAAAAGTAACATCTACCAATTGCCCAAACAGCACTGGAAGCGGGTCTATCCGCAAGGATATCTAGCGCTGGTAAAACATTACCTTGCGTTGTTTCGTCTCAACACATGGTGACGTCCATGAATATGGGAACAAAAGGTTTTCTCATCAGAGAAAACAACCACTGACCAATAATCAAGGTATTTGTTTACATCTGCTTCAGCAAACGCTAGTCGACCAGCGTGATGTTGGCCAGTCCAGCAGAAAGACATTTTTCCCTCAAAAAACAAAAAGACAACTATTAGGAATACCAGTTCTTAGTGACAGAATACTTATTTACTGCAAGTCTGAATCACAGAACAGTTTGCTTGAATGAAACAGACTGGACCTAAATCCCAAAGTGTGACTGGGATCAGTACTGAACAGAAAATGCAGTTATGTAGTGTTAGAGGTCATCATAATGGATCGGTTATTACATTAAATTTCATACTTTCCCACAGAGGATGGATAGGTTAGTTGGACTTAATGCAGGCACCGATCCATTAACCCGTCCTGTCCCGACCAATTTCTAACCTCCGAAACCCCCCAGTCCTGAGCATTTTTGGAAATAT
>JAGKTI010009069.1:0-27579 GCA_018397915.1 Birgus latro
GGCTTGTGGCCTGCACTGTGTTGGGCCTATTTCCCTGGCGGCTTGTGGCCTGCACTGTGTTAGGCTTGGCGTGGCTCGTGGCTAACGCCGAGGAGGTGAGCTCTGGGATGGCTATGGTCTGTGTCAACGAGCTTTGGTCACTAGCAGCTGAGGGACGGACTATGGCCGATCCTGCCTCATGCCTAGTACGGCTCGTGGCTGGTACCGCGGTGCCGCTCTTGGGGGAACGCCTACAGGAGATGGACGACTGTTGGCCAGTCCTGCCTGACCGACATGCGTCCGTGTCGCGGCCCTGTGGCAGGGAGACAGCTGGGGAACGGACAATGGCCAATTCTGCCCCGTACCCAGTACGACAATTGTCAGTACCGCGGTGCTGTGTGGAGTTGTACACTCCACCCCTTACCTGCAGAGCTGTGCTCCGGCCGGAGACAAGGTGCCGGCGACTGCTACCTTTCCGGGCCCTCACCTGAGCAAAAGAGGGGCGGCGGGAAGTTGAACAGGTAGGTCGTTACTGCTCCCAGTCGCGCTGCGCTGGTGGTAATCTCCCGGTGATCTGGGGGGGAGCTGGTGTCGTCTGCTCCGCTCGCCGTGTGGTTGGTGGCTCCAACCCCTATCTCCTGTATTTCAATGACAAACTACAGGCCATTGCAAACCAGCCCCTTCCGCGAGACGTCCACCAAGTCCGCGCCTTCTTGGGGCTTGCCTCATACTACCGGCGGTTCATAAAGGGGTTTGCTGACATTGCAAAACCCCTTCACGGCCTCACAAAGAAGGGTGAGCTATTCTTGTGGAGCAACGACAGGATAAACGCTTTCAACACCCTGAAATAAAAACTTGTCTCGGCCCCCATTGTCGCTTTTCCTAACTACAACCTCCCCTTCAGACTGTACACATGCATCTCTCTTGTGGTGATAGGTGCTGTCCTGGCGATAGTTCAGGAGGGGCGCAAACACATCATCGCTTGCGCCAGCTGCACTCTCAACCAAGTTGAGCGTAGTTACGCCGCTACCAAACGAGAGTGCCTGGGGATCATCTGGGCCCTTGACTACTTAAGGGCCTACCTGTCCGGTACCTGGGTCACCATAATTGCGAATCACCAGTCCCTGCAGTGGCTCCGACAATCTGCCACCCAGAACGCACAGCTCATCTGCTGGCATGAGGCGCTGGAGGAATTCGATTACGAAATTGCCTACTGTCCCGGGAAACTGCATACTAATGCCGATGCCCTCTCCTGTCTACCTGTGCAGTCCATCTTCCATCAGCCCTACCTGATCCAATGCTGGCAAGCTAAGGACCGCCTGCCCTGGATCCCCCAGCACTTGTTTGCCAAATTCCACCTCCAAAGGGACCAGCTGTTCACACCTTCGGGTCACCTAGTCCTAGATCCAGACTCAGCCTTAGACGTCCTCACCCACCTGCACTTGGATAACAGGATCCACCTGGGCATGAAGAAACTAACCCAGGTTTTTGCCGACCTCTACTGGATCCCCAACCCCACCACCCTCGCCCAGCGTGTCACCCAAGCTTGTCGAGCGTGCTTCCTGGCGAAGGATATCACCCATTCCGTTGGTCCTGCAGGGAAAATCACTGCTCTACACCATGGCAGTTGTTGTCCATTGACGTCGTCGGTCCCCTACCACCTTGATCTGGCTACAAGTATATCATTACATTCGTTGACGTGTACTCAAAATTTTTGATCGCTTGCCCAGCCAAGGAGCACACCGCCATCACCATAGCCGACGCCCTCATGCGCCATGTCTTCCCCTATTTTGGTGTCCCTCAAGCCATCCACTCCAATATCGCCCCTGAATTTACCGGGCGAATATGAGAGGAACTTTCCACCTTGTTTGGTTTTGCCATCTCTCACTCCTCCCCATACTGGCCTCAAGGCAATGGGGTATGCGAGAGAAGCCATCAAACCCTCCTAAACCAAATCAAGACCCGCATCCAAGCCACCCAGGATAAAGACTGGCTTGCCCACGTTAAAATCACCCAGTGGGGAGTGAACACCTGTCCCTGTGATGACGGCATCACCCCTCACGAACGGACCTTCAGCGAGGCCCCACTTCTCCTGCCTCTATGGCAACATCTCCAGCCCCTTTCCCACTCCCCAACTTCCGACCCCATACAGCACCTGAAACGGCGGCTACAACACCTTCACACCCACCAAGATGTTCAAGCCAACTCCCCGCGATCCAGTCCCTACAAACTGGGGGACAAAGTCTTCGTCGCTCACCTCCCCACCCCCAACAAAATTGCCCCGCATTTCACGGGGCCCTATACGGTCACACGAGTCCCCAACCCGTTTCAAGTCACAATAGACCACTGCGGAGCATCCTGCACCTACAGAAATCGCCACGTCCGCCCCTACAGGGACTCCTCCCCTCTGCTTCCTCCCTCTCCCACCCCCCAACCCAGCCCGCCACCTACAACTCACCACGCAGAACCGTTTCCCTGCTATTCCTTCCCCAACTCCTTCCCCACCTGTCTCGACCACTTCCTCTCCTCACGCCGCCGCCCTGGCCAATGCGCTGCCCACACGCACGCCTCCAACCCTGTCACAGTCTCATTCACCTCCCACACCACCACCGACTTCCCCCACGCCTACCACACCGTCCCCACCATGTGGCTCCCCACCATCCCCGGTACTTTCCACCCCTTCCACACTGTGCCCCACACCCCTTGTCGCCACTCGCACCTCACCCCCGCAAACTCCACCCACCCAAGCTCCCGCACCACATTCCCCTTCTCCACCGACCCCGCATTTAACCACCACGACCACCCGTTCTGGGCGCGTCTGACGCCCACCAGCCTGCTAAGTTTCTACACCCACACCAACCCCTTCACCCTGCTCCCGCTGCCCGCCCACCCCGCCCCATAACACCTCTCCTATACCCCTACCCCTTCCCATTCACCAAGCCAAGTGGAGGATTCTGTCCCATTCCAATCCCAGAGGAACACCAGCTCCACAGTCACCCAGCCATATAAGCCGACCTTGCCTGCCCTTAGCCAGCATTCTCCCTGGAACCACCACCACAATGCGCATCCAGAGAATAACTTGGGTCCCCTCCCTCGGATGGCACCACCATGTCCGGGGCACCCATCACCTGCTACGACTCCTCCAGTGAGCTTGCTGCCCCTCCATACTCCACGTCGCCTACGCCCACCACCTCCTGCCCAACCTTACCACCCACCACTGGACCACCTTCCTGCGCCACCTCACGCCCCTCCACCAGACCCACAACACCAACATATACCACCTCCAGCCACGGGGATGTGACTTCTTCTCGGGGGAGGGTGGTGAAATGTGTGAGGTAGAGAGAAGTGCTGCAGATGACACCGGCACTGCTGCAGACGACACCGACACCTCCAGTCCCAAAAGGACCACCGGGGGTCCGCAGCCTACGCCGAGCAGCTCCAAGCAGGAACGTCCCACCTGTGTCTCTCCCCAGTGCCCCTCTTGCTCCCAGCCGACACTACACCAAGGTAGCAGTAAGAGGCACCTAGTCTCCAGCCAAAATTCCAGTCGCAGGTCAGGGGTGGAATTGTCTCAACTTCATGCAACACTGAGGTACAGGCCACAAGCTGTACCAGGAAAGGGGCAGAACAGACCATCGTCCATTCCCCAGTTGCCTACCCGCTGCAGGGCCGCGATACAGGCCATAAGCCGTGTTGGTCGGGCAGAGCAGGCCAGCAGCCGTTAGTCTCCTGCAGTTTATCCCCCCAGAGTAGCACCACAGTACAGGCTGCAAGCCATACAGGCCATCGCTCATCCTTCAGCTTTTGTCTTCAAACAGCCCCATGGCACAGGCCACTAGCCTTGCCTCTGCTGCCATCTCCTGTAGGACCGCGACGCAGGCCTCCAGCCGCATTGGGCATGAGGCAGAGCAGGCTATCGTGCGCTCCTCCCCTACAGGAGACTCTCTTTCCCCTCGTGGAAACAGGGTAAAGCGAGCTCCGGCTCGTGTTTTCCCTGGGATCTGACAGGACAGAGGAACCATTGTGCAGGCCACTAGTCGCACGGGGGAGGCAGAGCAGGCCATAGTCCATTCCTCACCCTCTGCTCATAGGATAGCTCCCGGCGGGGAAGTCCCTCATGGAGACAGGGTAGAGCGAGCCTCGACTCGCGTTTTCCCTGGGGTCCAGCAGGACAGAGGAACCGCTGTGCAGGCCATTAGTCTCACGGGGGAGGCAGAGCAGGCCACAGTCCGCTTCTCACCCTCTGCTCCTAGGATAGCTCCCGACGGGGAAGCACCTTGCCTGCCCCAACCTGTCTCCTGTGGCCGGGATGCACTCCCTCCCCTGCAGGAGGCGAGTCTGGGGAAGACCATTTCTCGGAGCCGTGGCAAGGCCCTATCCAGGGCATTGGCTCCTTCCAACCCTGCCTACGCTGGCAGCAGCAGCAGCAGCCGAGGCAGAGTTCCAGTAAGCAGAGCCGCCGACGCCAGGTCCTGCTGGTGACGCCCCCAGCCCGAGATTCCCAGGAGGTGGCCCTGACGGCGATGCCGCCCTCCCGCAGTTGCCGCAGTCCAGCCACCCCAGGTTCCAGTACCCTGGGTCTCCAGACACCTCGGGGCCTACCTAGGACTCCAGGCCGTGACCTACCTGATGGTGGGGCCCCACCCGCACTCCCCGGAGCCGGCGCCAGGCCCGCCTTTTGGCTCTCTTCGGCCCCAGCCCCTAGCCCCGCATCCCTACGTGGGGCTCCCTGAAGGGCGAGCCTCACTTCACCCCTCCAATCTGAGGTATCAAGAGTCAGCCCATCAGTGTAGTAAGAAGGGCCAAATCAGTGTGCGACTCTTGGACCAGTGAAAATTATCCGGCCGTGAATGTGACGCGAGCGTATCTCTCACAGTGTGTTGGCTCAGTGAAAATACCCAGAAAGCCTTCAGTGATCCCCAGTGCAGGTGTATTACGAATGGAGCACAGCATGCCCCGTTGCTATATAAAGTAATATTCCCTCCCAAAGTGAATTAATAAGTACAGTGTTCTAGAGGAAACTGAAATGCAGAATACTGAAGCTCCCCCTCAACCTCATCTGGGCAAGGTAACCACCCCAGGAGGAGATACCCAGGGAGCGGAAGTGAGCGGCATGAGCTCCAGTCAAGACGGGCGCACTTGTACCTCTCCTGCGCGCCCCTCTCGCGCTCAGGTAACTCATCGCGCAGGTAGCAGTCCAGGCGAACTATACCTCCGCCATGCCAGCCACTGACAGGTTCAGGGTGGGGCTACTCCTATAGCCCCAGACAGCATTACGGAGTCGGCCACTAGCCGCCCACTTGCTGCTTCCCTCCTTCAGCCATACTGGGTGATGGCCACCTTGCTGCATGTGGGGAGGAGACAGCCACCTTGGCACCCTCACTATAACTCCACAAAAGGAGGTAGAGTGACGACCACCTTGCCGCACTCTCTCACACTAGGTGACGGCCACCTAGCTGCACATGGGGAAGACACGGCCCCCAGCCGCCCTTGCTCTAACTCCACAAAAGGAGGTATAGTGACGGCCAGCTTGCCTCACTCACTCACACCAGGTGACGACCACCTAGGGAAGACACGGCCCCTGGCCGCCCTCACTCTAACTCCACAGAAGGATATAGTGACGGCCACCTTGCCGTGCTTACACACACACTGGGTGATGGCCACCTCGCCACACACGGGGAGGAGACAAACACTAGCTGCCCTTGCTCTAACTCCATAAAAGGAGGGAGGGTGACGGCCACCTTGCCGCACGTAGGAGACAGCCATCTTGATGCACGTAGGAGACGGCCACCTTGCCGTTCCACAAAAAGAAAGGGTAAAAGAAAGTGCCCTCGCTCACTCTCCCCACAGAGACATCCTTGTCCTCGACCAGCAGCTGGAAAAGGCCTGGCAAGGGCCCTTGGTATTGGGAGCCCTAGCTCTCTCTCGACCCCCGACAGCTCCAGTTCCTGTCGGACTCTGCTGCACCGAGCTGCTGCAGCCCAGACCTGACGGAGTCTCAGCAATGAGACCGCAGTCCTGGGACCAGCCGAGACGCCCCTAGGTCCCCGGGACGAGACATCTCCAGCCCCGCGTGATGACCCCTGTGTAAGCATGGGCAAGAGCGCCTATTGACCCTGTTCGGGCCCAGCCCCTAAGACCTCCCCCCTTCCCCCTCTATTCCTGTGGGAGGGCCCACCCTCTCCTGCACTGCCGTCTGATAACTCCTGGACGAGACTCCTGACGATCCCGGGGCCTCCTGACGCAAGCCGCCGATCCAGGCCCTCTACTACCACGGGGCCCATCCTGCAACAAGCCCCAGTCCCCTCCTGTCACCAAGTCCCCTGGTTCTATTTATTTTTGCGTGTGATATTATTTCTCTGTAAAGTGAGTATTCATGTTGTATTAGAGATTGTGATTTGTGGTAATATACGTGTAAGATTGTTGCCCTGACTTTTTATGCCCTGTTTCCTCTGATTGCCTTGACAGAGCCCAACCCGGTCTAGAAAGAGAACCTCTCTCCAGGCTCCTTGTATAACGAATGAGAAGTTGCACCCTTTTTCACGCAGCATAACACTGGTGGCCAGTATGGTTCTTGACCCGGTGGGTGGCAACAGGGGAACAAGGGAAACGTCGGCAAAATGGCAGCAAAACCACACGCCCAGATACCCACATTCGACCCTGAACAATATGACATCCACACATACTTGGAAATAGTAAAACCACTACTAGACATAGCCTTCGACACAGACAGGCAAAAAATAGCAGTAACATTACCACTGCCAGGCAAAGCCGTAGCCACAATTGCACACAAGATCGTTCCGGACTTAACATGGCTGGAATTTACCAAACTTACGACTCAGGCAGTCACCCCTTCACTAGGGAAAGTCGTAGCACTAGCACAGCTCGACTCCCTTACCTATGACGGAAACCTTGATGACACACTCTTCCAGGCCAGGCAACTCATCACCGCCACATACCCGGGATGCAACAAAGAAACCCCGGGGCAACATATTTTTAATTCCCTGGTCAGGATTCTTCCTAGCACCGTCAGGGAGCACTTTACAATCCATGACCCTACGGGAAATTTGGACCAAGATATCCAGCTGGTACGTCGCCTCCTGGCTGCATGTAGTACCCCTCACCAGATTGGCACGGTAAGCAGATTCCCTACGCAAAAACCAGCGCCAACACACCCCCCTCACCCACCTCCAGTTCAGCCCAGCCCTCCATCCCCAAGGCCCACCCATCACACAAGCATCCTGATGCAAAGGACACAAACTGGATCTCCATCAACCCCTGGGAGTTCACTGCATGTAGTAACAAGTGCCCTCTCCATGACATCAGGGAGCAGCTGAAAGCAGCTCTGAGAAAATCCACCATGCCAGGACGCCGTGAGATTTTGGTCCTGGAGGATAAGGGCACCGAGGGCAACACCACAATAGACAACCCCTTAGACCCCGGGGTAACGGAGCCCGAGGACGACGATACACCACAGCAGATAGATTTTTTAGGGCTGCTCCCGCACCTCCCCTCGGTGGCAGGGGCCACCTCACAGAAATACCGCCCCCCAGTCTACAACAAGATGAGGGTGAATGGGGTTAAAGCAAGGCTGCTATTCGATACGGGAGCGGCTAGATCCTGCCTATACAGTCACTTCTACTCCCATCACTGTTCAACCTTCGGTCCACTTTTCCCCACCTCAGCTCACCTTGTGGACAGGGGAGATGGCCCCCTGCCCATACGTGGGGAAATGCAGGCCTTACGCGCAGACACACACCAGAACGTCTCTGCGTTACACCCCTATATCATCTTCGACTCCTCTTGTCGTGTGTACAACGGATAGCTGGGGCTGGATTTCCTTCAAAAGCTCCGGACAAGCATCGATTGCAACGGGCTGTGGCTCCAATTCAACAAACCCCCAGACTCGAGCCCCCAGCCCATTTGCACGTGCATGCCCCCTCCTACACCCTCAGTCCCCACTCCTCGCCCCCTGGGGTTCCTGACCCATTGTTTCGCCCTCTCCCCCACCCACCCCTTTCCTGCTACCATCGCCTCCACCCTCACCATCCCCCCTCATCATGAGACCTGGCTGCAACTAAACTGGCCTTCAGGAACCCTCATCCTTTTTTCCCCCTCCTTGAACCGTGGAACCCTTTCTTCCTGCTTACTTCCCCCCACATTCCTCCCCCCCCCCACCGTGATACGGTATGCATAGCTAACATCTCCACCACCCCACTTACCCTACCAAAAGATACCCTCATCCTTTTTTCCCCCTCCTTGCCCCGTGGAACCCCTTTCTTCCTGCTTACTTCCCCCCACATTCCTCCCCCCCCACCGTGATAAGGTATGCACAGCTAACATCTCCACCACCCCCCTTACCCTACCAAAAGAGCTAATCGTGGGAGAAATGGAGGAGGCTGAGCCCTGCACACCCCCTCGTGCCCCCGCCAACTCCCCCCCTCCCCCTATCTCTCTCCTCACCAAAAGTACAGCCTACACAATCTACTCCTGGACTTTCAGGACCTATTTGCGTCAGGACCAACGGAAATAGGCCACACCACCGTCTTGACCCACGAGATCCACACCGAAGGACCGCCGATTCGCCAACCATCTCAGCGGAAAACCCCCCACCAGCGAACCGAGGAGGACCGGCAGGTCCAGGTTATGTTACATGCCAGCGTCATCTCATTCTCCACCAGCCCGTGGTCCTTCCCTGTCGTACTAGTGAAAAAGAAGGATGAATCAAGGAGATTCTGTGGCCTACACACGCCTCAGTGATGTTACCGCCAAAGACGCCACGCCCCTGTCACGTACAGATGACTCCCGTGACTCCCTGTACGGAGCATCCTGGTTTTCCATCCTGGACCTCCAGTCATGATATTGGCAGCTTCCAGTTCACCCCACCGACAGAGAAAAGACTGCCTTCTCCACCAACAACGGGAGCCATTATGAATTTAACGTCCTGCCCTTCAGACTCTGTAATGCCCCTGCCACCTTCTCGCATCTTACGGAGTCCGTCTTTAGTGGCCTCACGTGGGAGACTTGCCTGGCCTACATAGATGATGTCATCATTTTTAACAGAACTTGGGCTGACCACCTCCACCACCTCAAGCAGGTCTTCCAGCAGATCAGGAAGGCAGGGTTAAAACTTAAACCTTCTAAGTGCGTTTTGGCAGCACGCTCGGTTGCCTTCCTGGACATATCTCCCAGGAAGGTATTCCTCCCGACCCGGACAAACTCCGCGCCATCACGGATCTCCCACTACATAGGAACGTAACAGATGTTCTAGCTTTCCTGAGACTAACCTCTTATTACCAGAAGTTCGCAAAAGGCTTCGCCGACATCACGAAGCCTCTCCATGACTTGACATAAAAAGGAGAGCCCTTTTCATGGACAGAGGACTGGGTCACAGCCTTCAACCCCTTGAAGAACAAACTGATCACCGCCCCCGTCATTACCTTCCCAAATTACAATCTGCCATTTCGCCTATACACGGACGCATCACTCATTGCGGTCGGCGCTGTCCTAGCACAGGTACAAGAAGGATGAGAGCACATTATCGCATGTGCCAGCTGAGCCTTCCACCAGGCGGATAAAAACTACGCTGCCACCAAGCGCAAGTGCCTCGGAATAATCTGGGCCCTAGACCACTTCCGGGCCTATCTATCTGGCACTAAGGTCACCATCATCACCGATCATCAGTCACTCCAAAGGCTCCGACAATCGAACACCCAAAACGCGCAACTCATCAGATGGAGGGAGACCTTAGAAGAGTTCCACTACGAGATCTCCCATTGCCCCAGGAAACTCCACACCAACTCCAACATCTTATCCCAACTCGCTATCCAAACCATTCACCCCACGTCCGAACTAGTCCAACAATGGCAGGATGGAGATTGACCAGACTGGATACTAGCCCACATCTTTTCCAAACTTAACCAACAAGGTGATCAGCTCTGCACACAAATGGCCCACATCGTACTCGACCCTACTACTGCCCTGGACACCTTGACCCACCTCCATTCAGACAACAGGATCCACCTAGGCACAAAGAAATTACTGCAGGTCTTTCGAGACATCTACTGGACTGCAAGCCCTTCCACTCTGGCCCAACAAGTAGTCAAAGCCTGCCGTGTCTGTGCCCTTGGAGGACATCACCCGCACCTCCGGTCCCACCGGCAGAATCACGACTCAGAAACCTTGGCAACTCTTGGCCGTGGACGTAGTAGGCCTTTTACCACCGAAAGCCGGCTACCGTTACATAATAACGTTCATGGACAGCTACTCCAAGTTCTTCATCGTCTGTCCAGCTAAGGAACACCACGCTGTGGCAGTAGCTGAAGCCCTCGACTGCCATGTCTTCCCCTACTTGGGTATTCCACAGGCGCTACATTCCAATAATGCACCGGAATTCACCGGGAAAGTATGGCAAGAACCCGCCACAAGTTTGGATACCAAATCTCCCACTCCTTTTCCTGCTGGCCCCAAAGAAATTGCATATGTGAAAGGAGCCATCTCACCCTCTTAAATCAGGTGCGCACCTGAATAGAGGAGACCCAAAATGAAGCCTGGCCTTCTCCAAGTAAAGATCGTGCAATGGGGACTAAACACCTGCCCTAGAAACGATGGCATCTCTCCCCACGAGCGTGTTTTCGGGAAAGCCCTGCTCCTCCTTCCCCTCAGACATCACCTCAAACCACCAACCAAGTCCCCAGTGTCTGATCCCCTACGTTTTGTTTTCGTTTTCATTTTTGAAGGTTCCAACATGCTTGCATACGTCGGCCTTGGTTACCTAATGGCGGCTCTCCACGCTGCTCGATCCCTGGCAGCCTCCCTGTTCAGTCCCTTAACCCTTAAGTCACACTTAATGACCTCGTCCCATGTCTTTCTCAGTCTACCCCTCCCATCCCCTCCCCCAATATTAACACCTCTCACCCTCTGTACCCAATTATCATCCCCCATCCTCTCCACATGTCCAAACCACCTCAGCCTACCTCTCCTCATCACAACACCAATACACTCCAGTCCCATCCTACCTCTCAACTCTTCCATCGTAAACCCAGCCCCCCCAGGCCTTGCACACAGGGACGCACTGCACATCCACCTAATCATTGTCATTTCTGTACGTTTAAACCTGCGAATATCCTCTTCCTTTACTGCCCAGGTCTCACTACCAAATAGCATCACACTCCTAACACATGTTGCATACAAAGACCCCTTAGCACGTAAGGAGAGTCCTCTCAATGTCAGGAGAGGCAACAGCTCCCTAAACTTCTTCCAACCACTTTTCACCCTAGCAACCGAGCTAACTCCAGCCCCACCTCCGGCACATAATATGTCTCCCAAATAACAAAACTCCTCCACACACTCAAGTGACTCACCTGCAAATTCAACCCTCTCACGCCTAACAATCTCCACCTGCTCTACCCGACACGCCGCACACATGAAATCAGCATCATCTCGCAGTCTACATCTAATACCACAACATCTCTTGTGCACCCATTTATCACAAACACTACACAAGATGGAATTACTTCCCACACCCTTGTGGCAAACTGCACATGGCCACTCTCCATCTCCTCTGATTGTGCCACCACCAACCCTAGATATCATCACTTTTGTTTTATCTGCATTTACCCTTAAGCCCTTGTACCCCATACCATCTCTCCACTTCTTAAATCTTTCCTCCATCTCCATTTCATTCTTTGCAATCAACACCAAATCATCAGCATACAACATCTCCCATGGGAGTCCATCTCTGAAGTCACGTGAGAGGGCTTCAAGCACCATGATAAACAACAAGGGACTCAAAACTGACCCCTGATGCACACCAACATTCACGGAAAACTCATCACTCAAAGCTCCATTCACTCTTACTTGGGTGCGAGCACCTATGTACACCACCTAAAAAGCAGGTTACACCACCTGCAAAAGCAACAAGAAATTCAACCCGGACACCAACCCTACCAACCCTTACAAGCCTGGAGATACAGTTATGGTGGCCCGGCTACCAACCCCACCCAAATTGGCTCCTCGATTCATGGGCCCCAACACCATTACCCACATCCCCAATCCGTATTAAGCCACCGTTGATTACCATAACACCCCGTGCACATACCGTAACAGACATCTCAGACCCTACAAACCACCGCCCATTCCGCCACCTACGTCCCTCAGCCCCACAACTACATCTTCCCCCTCCACCCCTGTAATGCTGTAATTTTGTATGTAACATAAGTATAATATAAGTAGTATAAGAGTAATTTAAGTTGGTATAAGTATAGTGTAAGTGTAATATGTGTAATTTACGTTAGTTTATGTATGGTGTAAGTGATGTTCTGGACCCTGTTTAGTTCGATGCAATGTATGGGAAGTGGACCTCGTAATTCCTTCTTTGGGCTTGATCTTAGTTAAAGTGTAGTAGGGGAGTAATATTGTTAACATGTAAGACCGTGTGGAGTGGGTTGGACGTACAAATTCATGTCTGTTTTTGATAAAGAGGCGGAGAAAGTTGATTCGAGATTAAATTCGCAGTGAGTTGTATTTACACTTGGATTTTAGAATTTTGTAGTTGAGTTTGTGTTTATCATCTTGTTGTACTAAATAACAATGTCTAAGAGCTTAGGTAAAGTCTGAGTATTGAATATTTTTTTTTTTTTTATGTGTTCAACTCTGGGCATAGGCTTCACAGCCTGCTATCAAGGCCCAGTCATCCTCCTACAATCTACATGTCACCACTTCGGCGCTTAACACCCACCGTCCATATTGAATACATGCTAGGGCTGTCTCATACAGGACTGGTGTATTGGTATTAGCGGGGTCATTTTTACGACATGTCGGCGGGTCTCCTGGTAGATCAGTAAAGCCTGATTTAATGAAATTCAAATTCTTAAACTATTCCCTGCACCAGCGAGGATTCGAACCTGGGTCCCTTGGGACTGCAAGCCAATAGCCGCGAAATTAATTTATTTTTCACTGTCGCTAGATCACGTAGGACAGAACAAAGGCGACGCCTGGTATTAATTATATCAACGCGTGAGTTTAGGCATCATTTAAACTGTTAGACCCATGTTACTGCCACAAAATTTAAATCATCATAAGTCATTTTGTCTAAGTAGAGGAGAGTGTAAATTCCTTGTTGCAAGTTCCTTGATAATTGTATAATAATTTAACTGTAGAGTAATAAGTCGAAGCCAGAACCGTTTGTAAGAACATCGCAGGATTCCCAGAGTGTCCTTGCCGCAAGCTGTCACTTCGAGCTGTGATTTCATAGTAGACGGACGTTCCACAGGTATGGTCTACCAGTATTTGCCCCCATATGTCAAAATAATTAGTTTTCATTCTAACTATATATAAAGTAAGTTCTCTGATAATATTTTCCAATACTTTTATATGACGTTCCACAGATGGTGTGGCGCCATTAGGTCGGCATACTGTCTGCGTAATGTCTCGCAGTCCTAATTGCCAATGCCCTTACACAATTCCACTTAGTTCATTTCTATACATAGTTGCCGAATAAGATGTCGTATGGTCCACTTAGTAAAGCCCTTTATTCATAAAGTGTAATATTCTGGTGAGATATGGAGTGTTGTATTTCTCAATCATGCGGGGTATTGCTAGCGCTGTGACATATATTAAAATATTCTTGGGCATCTGATAATTTACATAGATATGTCATATTGTGAAAACCCATGGAAAATTGGGGTGATTATATTAAATATAGAGTAAACCGTGTAGCAAGTTGTAAGCCTGGGAAATACTACGAGTCCTTTTGAGACCGTGGTTTATGTAAGTCTCTCCTGAGTTTGTAATTTTCTTTTTCACTTGTGTACCTCGTGTTGAGTTAAGAGGCCGAATTGAGTGTATTCTTAATGTATGTATGTTATATATCGGGCGAGAAATTCTTCTGTGAGCAGTATAATCAACATCTTGTTAAGTGTAAAGCCCAAGGTACTTCAGGTGTGGTATTCTCTCATATAATTACTTTGTACCGTGATATGTGAGTCAGGTGATTTATAATCTGTGGAGAAGAGAGTATTAATTCTCTCAGATAATCTGGTGGTATCAGAGACTGAAGTATTACTATGTTCTAGATACTATTTCTTGTTCAAAGGTTATTTCATTTTATGTATATTATGGATAGTAATATAGTTAATTATATTTTTCGTAAGTGTTTGGTCTAAATTCCTCTGGGAAGTTGATTATGAGACCGAGTGGCCCACAAGGCATGTTACTATCTATAAAATCCACGCTCTCATATTTTTCTCATGCTACCCTGTTTACTGTCCTAGGCCTCAGTGTCCCCTCTTACACTGTACGGGACTAATATCTTTTAATACTTATTTTTCCTGGCAATCGCTGGGTGGTGGCAGCATACCAAATTAATTCTACTACTACCTGATGGAAATTCCTCCTAGTGGTAATCAATTAACGAGGCCTTCTTTAATAACTCTAGGATATATTCTTTGGCAGTAAACAGTAAACATCGAATAAATTCTTATAGTCAAAGTTCAACCGCTCCTACACTGGTGGCTAATGCGGTGATAGATAGAATATCTTCATTATAAGGGAGTGCAAAATTTCGCGCCCTTACACTGGCGGCTTAAGCGGTGGGATTTAGATAGATTGGGATAGATAGTTTTGGTTATAACATGCTAGAGGCCCACTTGATCTTATATTAAGAACTCCTGGGAGGTAAAATTTTTCATAGTAGTGTTAAAATCGAAAATTGATCGGTATATTCCCACAGTAAAAGTGTTAGTACTTCGCAGAATGTTAAAAGTATCCTTAGTAGGTCACAGCCAAACACCTCAGTCATTGAATATTAATTCGGTCGTGGAACTGAAAGTGTAAGACTGTTATTGTAAAATTCTCATAGTGTGGACCATCGTAGCTTATTCAGTAGGGAAATTCCCCTTACAATAAAACATCCACACACACAACACAAGCTAGGGCAGTATGTGGCAAACTGTGACAAATCTCTTGGTGTCATCTGAGACAATGGAGGCGAAATGTTGGAGAATCATGGCGCCTGAGGTGCATTTGGAGCTTGTGAAGGAGCAGTTGGTCGGGCGTGCGGGCGTAGGGGAAGTGGTGTCAGTGGGGAAGGAGATTCAGGGAGCCCCAGGATGGGTAGGGCAGAGGAGGAGAGTTGCTTTTCGAACCCCCGGAAGAAGCCCTTGGGCCTGATCCCAATGTCATGGAGGAGTAACCGCCGCCCTGTGAGAAATGTCCTCCTCAGTGATTTTTTTTTGTTTTCTTTGAAAATGTTGAAGTGATTCTTTTTTTTGAAAAGTGTTGTAGTGTGATGAAGTGTTGATAAGATGGTTATGGTAATATTTAGTTAAGTGCTGGATAGGGAAGTGTGTTCGGGTCGGACCGTCTGACTATTGACTGTGGTAGTTCACAAGTTCAGAGAGTTTAATCTCGTGTTTGTGGTTAATCGGAGTGTGTGTCATGGGCGTAGCCCAGTTCAGTGGAAATATTATGTTGCTTTAATTCGAGGGGTAACCGGTATCCTCTCACTCTACAGTCAGCACGGCCTAGGGTGTAACAGTGACTTCAGGACCTGACAGGCGCTCGTCAGTTACTAGGGAGAGCTGGAAGCACAAGAAAGTATGAATGGGGAGCGTAAATGGGGTAGTGGGTTGAATGCATGTGAAGCGCCCCTGGGACGATCCTAGCAGCGAGAGTACGGATTAGTCCAGGTGAGACGACCATGTTAGCATTCAGGCAGGAGGTTGACTGGAGCACTTTTTCTACTGAATATTCGGGAGTTAATTGGTGACAGAGAAGCGACCCCCTGGGGTACGCATACAGTATTATTCGTGGACCGACAGGTGCCACTTATGGGAGTATCAGATAGTGAGAACACTGTCTTAATCTGAAGTTCATAGAGTAATTCACAGTCAAGTTGGGTAAGTCTGTCCCGTCCGTACACAGGTCTCTAAGAAGTGTAGCAGAATGTATTGTATGAAGACTTATGTTTAAATTTTTTTTTTTCTGGAGGATGAACCCATGTAATGCTGTAATTTTGTATGAAACATAAGTATAATAAAAGTAGTATAAGAGTAATTTAAGTTAGTATAAATATAGTGTAAGTGTAATATATGTGTAATTTACGTTAGTTTATGTATGGTGTAAGTGAAGTTCTGGACCCTGTTTAGATCGATGCAATGTATGGGAAGTGGACCTTGTAATTCATTTTTTGGGCTTGATCTTAAAGTGTAGTAGAGGAGTAATATTGTTAACATGTAAGACCGTGTGGAGTGGGTTGGACGCGCAAATTCATGTCTGTTTTTGAAAAAGAGGCGGAGAAAATTGATTCGAGATTAAAATTCGCAATGAGTTGTATTTACACTTGGATTTTAGAATTTTGTAGTTGAGTTTGTGTTTATCATCTTGTTGTACTAAATAACAATGTCTAAGAGCTTAGGTAAAGTCTGATTACTGAATATGGTCATTGACAGCCACGAAATTAATTTATTTTCACTGTCGCTAGATCACGTAGGCCAGAACAAAGGTGACGCCTGATATTAATTATATCAATGCGTGAGTTTAGGCATCGTTTAAACTGTTAGACCCATGTTACTGCCACAAAATTTAAATCATCATAAGTCATTTTGTCTAAGTAGAGGAGAGTGTAAATTCCTTGTTGCAAGTTCCTTGATGATTGTATAATAAGTTAACTGTAGAGTAATAAGTCGAAGCCAGAACCGTTTGTAAGAACATCGCGGGATTCCTGGAGAGTCCTTGCCACAAGCCGTCTCTTCGAGCTGATTTCATAGCAGACGGACGTTCCACAGGTATGGTCTGGAGTAAATTCACTGTATTTCTCCCCATACGTCACAATAATTAGTTTTCATTCTAACTATACAGTAGGCGCGGAAAGTATTGACTTTTTTGCCGACGTCATTCTTCTTCGTGTTAAGTGAAGTAGGGTCAATACAACCCTTCCCTGTGATGCGAAATGAGCTGACGCTTTTTCAACGGGAGCTGGCAACCCTGCTTGATAGGTCTGGCACCACAGGAGCAGGCTCAGTAATGTTTGGGCAGCCACAGGAGGAGGATTGTCTCTGTGTGTGATGGACCACGAGGGCATGTTTTGACTCAAATAACACAGTTATTTGGTTACCTACCACATTCTCATCATGCCTAAAGTAACCACAAGCAAGGACAAACGTGTGGAAGTGATTACTTTATACAAAGCTGTCCACAAACCCCCATTTATAGCAAATCAGATGGTGTTAGACTGAGGACAGTGCAGAGACTGGTGAAGCGGTTCAAGGACAGTGGGGAGGCCATTCCTCCCACTCCACTTCCCAAGCCTGGGAGACCTCGTAAGACAACCTTCAGGACCCGTCAGCTGATCTCAAGGCAAGTTAGCAAGGATCCAAGGCTAACAGCACGGGATTTAAAAGAAAAGAACCCACAGTTGCTGGCAGATGTGTCTGTCAGAAGTGTGCAGCAACTGTTGCATGACGATCTGGGCTACAGGAGTTGTTGTGCTCGTAAAAAACCACTGCTAATTGCACTTCAGAAGAAAGAGAGAGTGAATTTTTGTAAGAAATATCTTGCCTGGAGTAAGGAGCAATGGAAAACTGTGCTTTGGAGTGATGAGTCAACATTTACTGTCACTGGTACCCCTTCATCACGAGTGTACTGCAAACCAGGCAGTGGCCCCCTGGATCCTAAGTACACTTCCAAGTTTGTTAAATACCCGGCCTCACTCATGGCTTGGGGCTGCTTTACATATTATGGTGTTGGTAGGTTGGTAATTCTACCTGCAAATGAAAAAGTGAACCAGAACAATTATTTGGAGCTCTTATGTGATGTTTCAAGTGACTCTTTTGATAAAACCAAGGCAAGAGTATTTATGCAATATTCTGCCCCTGCACATGTTGCAAAGTCAGTGAAACAGTGGCTAACAGACTGTGAGCTTCCCTTTATTCGAGATTGGCCCGGAAACAGCCCAGATATCAATCCCATTGAGAATTTATGGGTGCACATGAAGCGGCAGCTGCGTAGTATGGACACATCATCGTTGCCTAAACTTGAGGCTGCAGCTATGGAGCAGTTTTAGTCCGTCTGTTCTGCAAAACTACGCCATCAGTCTCCCCAGACGCCTTAAGAAGATAATAAAGGTGAAGGGGAATGCCAGTAAATACTAAATTCAATGGTGAGTGTTAATTTATTTGTTTCTCCTTGCTAACCACAAGAATGTTTTCTTTTTTTAAGATGGCGTCAACACTTTCCGCGCCTACTGTATATAAAGTAAGTTGTCTGATAATATTCTCCAAAACTTTTATATGACTTCGAGCTGTGATTTCATAGTAGACGGACGTTCCACAGATGGTGTGGCATCATGAGGTCGGCATACTGTCTGCGTAATGTCTCGCAGTCCTAATTGCCAATGCCCTTACACAATTCCACTTAGTTCATTTCTATACATAGTTGCCGAATATGATGTCGTATGGTCCACTTAGTAAAGCCCTTTATTCATAAAGTGTAATATTCTGGCGAGATATGGAGTGCTGTATTTATCATGCGGGGTATTGCTAGTGCTGTGACATTATATATTAAAATATTCTTGGGCATCTGATAATTTACAAAGATATGTCATATTGTGAAAACCCATGGAAAATTGGGGTGATTATATTAAATATAGAGTAAACCGTGTAACAAGTTGTAAGCCTGGGAAATACTACGAGTCCTTTTGAGACCGTGGTTTATGTAAGTCTCTCCTGAGTTTGTAATTTTCTTTTTCACTTGTGTACCTCGTGTTGAGTTAAGAGGTCGAGTTGAGTGTATTCTTAATGTATGTATGTTATGTATCAGGCGAGAAATTCTTCTGTGAGCAGTATAATCAACATCTTGTTGAGTGTAAAGCCCAAGGTACTTCAGGTATGGTATTCTCTCGTATAATTACTTTATACCGTGATATGTGAGTCAGGTGATTTATAATCTGTGGAGAAGAGAGTATTAATTCTCTCAGATAATCTGGTGGTATCAGAGACTGAAGTATTACTATGTTCTAGATACTATTTCTTGTTTGAAGGTTATTTCATTTTATGTATATTAAGGATAGTAATATAGTTAATTATATTTTTCATAAGTGTTTGGTCTAAATTCCTCTGGGAAGTTGATTATGAGACAGAGTGGCCCACAAGGCATGTTACTATCTATAAAATCCACGCTCTCATATTTTTCTCACTCATATTTTTCTCACGGTACCCTGTTTACTGTCCTAGGCCTCAGTGTCCCCTCTTACATTGTACGGGACTAATATCTTTTAATACTTTTTTTTTTTTCCTGGCAATCGCTGGGTGGTGGCAGCATACCAAATTAATTCTACTACTACCTGATGGAAATTCCTCCTAGTGGTAATCAATTAACGAGGCCTTCTTTAATAACTCTAGGATATCTTCTTTGGCAGTAAACAGTAAACATCGAATAAATTCTTATAGTCAAAGTTCAACTGTCCCTACACTGGTGGCTAATGCGGTGATATTTAGGTAGATCATATTCATTATAAGGGAACCTAAAATTAGCGCCCCTACACTGGTGTTACAGTGGTGTGATATTTCAAAATTCTGAGTGCTAAAATTTGCGTCCCTACACTGGTGGATAACGCGGTGGAATCTCTATTAATTTAATTTCTCTATAGTGCTATAATCCGCAGCACTACACTGGCGGCTTATGCGCTAGGATATATTTAGATAGAGTTGGATATTTAGATAGATAAAAAATTCTACTGTTACACCCCTACCTCTCCTTTCGATTCCTATTCCCTATACCTTACCCCCTCCCTCTCCTCCACCTCATCTCCCGACCCCTCCTCCTCACCTGCTCCCTCCTCGCCCCGCTCATCCCCCTCCACCTCCCCCTCTCCCAACGCTGCATCACCTCACTCGCGCACTCATGCTACCTCTCCCAAGCTGCACTCCACAAACCTTAATCCGCCACCCCACCCCACACCACCACGTCCAAATCATTTCGCACCTCCTGCACAAACCGCACCCTCCCCTATATGCCACATTCCACCAGCTAAACCCCTCCGCCCCCGCCACCCCACCAATTACACCTTCCCCACCACCTCCACCAGCAGCCACCAACCGCCGCTCCATATCCCACACCCCACCACATCCCTCTCCCCCCACATCCAAACTCACCACCTCCACCACCTGATCTGGGCGAATCTCGCGCCCACCCCAACGAGACACCACCACCCTCTCCCCATCACCACCTGTAATGCTGAAATTTTATGTAACAAGTATAATATAAGTAGTATAAGTGTAATATATGTTAGTATAAGTATAGTGTAAGAGTAACGTATGTGTAATTTACGTTTGATTATGTATGATGTAAGTGTATACTGGACCCTGTTTAGATGATGCAATGTATGGGAAGTGGACCTAGCAATTCATTTTTGGGCTTGATCTTAGTTAAAGTGTAGTAGGGGAGTATTATTGTTAATATGTGGTCCGTGTGGAGCGAGTTGGACGCACAAATTCATGTCTGGTTTTGATAGAGGCGAAGAAAGTTGATTCGAGATTAAAATTCGCGATGAGTCGTATTTGCACTTGGAATTCAGAATTTTGTAGTTGAGTTTGTGTTTATCATCTTGTTATACTAAATAATGTCTAAGAGCTTAGGTAAAGTCTGATTATTGATTATGGTCATTGTTAGCCGCGAAATTAATTTACTTTTCAATGTCGCTAGATCATGAGGCCAGACAAAGCGCGACACAAAGAATAATTAACTGTATGTGTGAGTTTAGGCATCGTTTTAAACTGTTAGACCCATGTTACTGCCACAAAATTTAAATCATCATAAGTCATTTTGTCTAAGTAAAGGATTGTGTAAATTCCTTGTTGCAAATTTCCTGGATGATTGTATAAGCTGACTGTAGAGTAATTAGTCGAAGCCAGAACCGGTTGTAAGAACATCGCGGGTTTTCCGGAGCATCTTTGCGGCATGCCGTCACTTCTAGCTGATATCTTATGGAGGACGGACGTTCCACAGGTATGGCCCCGAGTAATTCACGGTATTCTCCCCCCATACGTCACAATAATTAGTTTTCATTCTAACTATATATAAAGTAAGTTGCCTGTTAATATTTTCCAATACCTTAAATGACTTCTAGCTGATATCTTATGGAGGACGGACGTTCCACAGATTGTGGTGTGGCGTCATCAAGTCAGGATTGCTGTCTGTGTAATGTCCCGCAGTCCTAGTGCCAATGCCCTTACTCATTTCCACAAAGTTCTTACCTATACACAATTATCAAATATAGTTGTATGGTCCACTAGTAAAGCCTTTATTCATGAAGTGTAATATTTTGGTTAAAAGTGAGTAAGATGCGGAGTGTTGTATTTCTCTATCATGCAGAGTACTGCAAGTGCTGAGACTATATATATTAAATTATTCTTGGGCATCTGATTATTCACATAGATATGTTATGTTGTGCAAACCCATGGAAAATTGGGATAATTATTGTTATGCTACGTATTTGTGGGATGGTTTCTCGCCCTCAAATACGCAGGCTAAAGCGGGTCCCTATTCTAGACTGGGAGGTAACTCCTAAGAGCAGGACTGGACACAAACACAATCCAGTGGATATCACACATGTATTCTACACATAAGGCACAGAACAATAATACATCAGATATTACAAAGGATTTGCCGGGGGGGGGAGCAAGTGAACACTGTACACAATTGCTGTCACTTTACCTTCTTGTTCAAGTATGGTACTATTCACCCAACACTCGTGTTACAACACATTTATATCTTCGGGCACAGGAATGGTTTTGACACAATCTCTAAAACCCGTAAAGCACTGGACGGCACTGTGCACGCACATGTATATCTTACTTTACACCTGTACTTCAGGTAACTGGCGGCCGGGAGTCTATCACAGGTAGGGTTGCCCGTAAAGGTATTTAACAGGGGGGACTGTGGTATTTGGTATGCCCGGGTTAGCCACGCGGCTAAGACAAGGGCATGATGCAAGTTTAACTGAACACAGGGGAGGGGGAACGTAAACACCCGCGCAAGGCACAAAGACACAAAAGGGGCAAGTCTAGGTTATCACTGAGGCTGTCTAGGGCAGCAAGACTCTACCTTCGATATAGGTCCGGCCTCGTTCTATCTATTGGCATGTCCAATCTTATTCGGGGTTCCTGGTCACTTCACTTGAGGATACACTGTAGGGAATCACTCGTAAGATACCTGTAGATGCACACTAGAACTGAGCTTAAGGGTACACACACATATATATAGATAGTCCACTCACTTGGGTGACACTGATGGGCCCAAGGCGATTCCTCCGTCAGGAGGGAAACAGGGGTGGAGTGGCATGCACCTGGGCAGGGTCCCACACATGGCTGTGGGGCTAAGGGCTCGGCCCAAAGAGGGCTAGGAGCCGGGCCTGACGTCGGATCTGGGAGCGTCGTCGGGAGACCTCGCCCACCGGTAGGTCGCGCCCTGGTGTGCGGGGCAACTCCTGGGGCGGCCGGGGACCCAGGGGACTGGAACCCGGGGCGGCTGGGCTGTGGCAACGGCTCGAGGGTGGCGTCGCCGTCAGGGACGCCTCACGGGATGCTCGGCCCGGGGGAGTGGTGGATGGGGCCCGGCGGCGGCTGCGAGGTCTGCAGGGGCTCTGGTCCGGCAGCTGGTCACCCGGGTGGAGTTGTAGAGAACCAAGGTCCTGGGTGAGATTCTGCCACTTCTCCGGTGTGGGGCCTTCTCCGACTGCTGGTGCTCCCGTAGGAGGGGAGCGGACAATGGCCAGCTCTGCTCCGGACCCGACGCGACTCGTGGCCAATGCCTGATGGGTTACGGGGAGGAGAGTTTCCTGGTGGCTTGTGGCCTGCTCTGTACTGGGCCAAGTGTGACTCATGGCCAACGCCTGCGTGACCATAGGGATAGCTGCCTGGCGGCTTGTGGCCTGCATTGCACTAGGGCTGGTTTCTTGGTGGCTTGTGGCCTGCTCTGTACTGGGCCAAGCAGGACTCGTGGCCAACACCTGCGCGACCGTAGGGATAGCTGCCTGGCGGCTTGTGGCCTGCACTGCACTAGGTCTGGTTTCCTGGAGGCTTGTGGCCTGCACTGTATTTGGCCTGGCGTGACTTGTGGCCAATGCCGAGAGGGCACAGGGAGAGAGAATTTCCTGGCGGCTTATGGGCTGCACTGTGTTAGACCTGATCTCTTGGCGGCTTGTGGCCTGCACGGTGTTTGGTCTGGCGTGGCTAGTGGCTGGCGTCGAGAGGGCACAGGGGGAGATGGTTTCCTGGCGGCTTGTGGCCTGCACTCTGTTGGGTCTACTTCCCTGGCGGCTCGTGGCCTGCTCTGTGTTGGGCCTACTTCCCTGGCAGCTCGTGGCCTGCTCTGTGTTAGACCTGGTTGCCTGGCGGCTTGTGGCCTGCACTGTGTCGGGTCTATTTTCCTGGCAGCTTGTGGCCTGCACTGTGTCGGGTCTATTTTCCTGGCGGCTTGTGGCCTGCACTGTGTTAGGCTGGGCGTGGCTCGTGGCTAATGCCGAGGAGGTGAGCTCTGGGGCGGCTATGGCCTGTATCAGCGAGCTTTGGTCACTAGCAGCTGAGGGACGGACTATGGCCAATCCTTCCTCATGCCCGGTATGGCTCGTGGCCCGTACCACGATGCCGCTCTTGGGGAACGCCTACAGGAGACGGGCCGACACGCGTCCGTGTCGGGGCCCTGTGGCGGGGAGACAGCTGGAGAACGGACAATGGCCAATTCTGCCCCGTACCCAGTACGACAACTGTCAGTACCGTGGCACTGTGTGGAGTTGTAAACTCCACCCCTTACCTGCAGAGCCGTGCTCCGGCTGGAGACAAGGTGTCGGCGACTGCTACCTTTCTGGGCCCTCACCTGAGCACAAGAGGGGCGCCAGGAAGTCAAACAGGTAGGTCGTTCCTGCTCCCAGCCGCGCTGTGCTGGCGGTAATCTCCCGGTGATCTGGGGGTGGTTGGGGGAGCTGGTGTCATCTGCTCCGCTTGCCGTGTGGTTGGTGGCTCCAACCCCTAACTCCTGTATTTCAATTATAATAAATGTAGAGTAAATTGTGTAACACGTTGTAAACCAGGGAAACACTAAGAGTCCTTTTGAGACCGTGGTTTATGTGAGTTTCTCCTGAGTTTGTAATTTTCTATTTCACAAGTGTACCTCGTGTTGAGTTAAGAGGTCGAGTTGTGTGAATTCTTATGTACGTGTGTTATGTATCGGGCGAGTAGTTCTTCTGTGAGCAATATCATCAACATCTTGTTGAGCGTAAAGCCCAAGGTACTTCTACGGTGGTATACTCTCGTATAATTATTTGTACTGTGATATGTGAGTCAGGTGATTTATAATCTGTGGAGAAGAGAGCTTCCATTCTCTCAGATATTCTGGTGGTATCAGAGACTAATGTAATACAATGTTTCCAGTAACTATCTCTTGTTCGAAGGTTATTTCATTCTATGTAAATATAGGATAGTAATATAGATAAGTATACTTTTCGTATGTGTTTGGTATAAATCCTCTTGGAAGTTGTTTATGGGATCAAGTGGCCCGCAAGGCATGTTACTATCTAAAAAGTCCACGCTCTCAAATATCTTTCTCACGCTACCCTATTTACTGCCCTAGGCCTCATTGTCCCCTCTTCCATCGTATGGGACTAATATCTTGTATTACTTTTTTTTTTCCTGGCAGTCGCTGGGTGGTGGCAGCATACCAAATTATTTCTATCATTATCTGATGGTGTTAATCAAATTAACCCTTTCGCGCACGGTACCGCGATTCGCGTTACATATGATGGGTTGTGCCCACGCACACGGTGCACACAGTTGCAAATCGCGTTTTAAGGCGAAAAAAATTAACCAAAAATAAAGTTTTTGGCCGATTTGCAAATCGCGTTTTAAGGCGAAAAAAATTAACCAAAAATAAAGTTTTTGGCCGATTTGCGTGAAATTTGGGTGCATTCTAGCGGCCGCGTGTCTCTTCCGAGGCAAGACATTGGCTACACTGTCAGGGGTGTAGGGGGGGTGTCTGGAGCTAGGCAGAGCAGTATCTTACAAGCAGGCAAGCCGTGAGGTTGCGTGAGTGTGTGTCCCTTTAAATCTTACTAATTCTCCCTCCTTCCGCCCGAGGCAAAGCCCCTGTTAGACTCAGTGTTATAATAGATTATTTGTGAACATATTTTGGCATGATTGTGTTGGTGGAACATAGATATATAACTAGAGAAGCACTGGTGTTCGTTATAAGCCGTTAGGCCTACCAGCGATAAAGGGTTCACTGTGGCGGGGTTACACCACTCTTGCCTCCCTCACACCTCCTGACAGACGAGTGCTGTGGTAAATATACGTATGAAAAAGTGAAGCCTTGACTGTACAGTATATTTGTGTGAAATATATATAGTGGCTTGCTTATTGGAAAAATACACGTAAGAGCCTTTACATACGGTAATAGTCATTGACTTGAAAGGGGCAAGTGTTATCTGTTATGCCATAGTCGGGAAGGGAGTATTAGAGGTGGTTTTTAGGAACGGAATTTGTTACTTTTGTTATAAATGCATATGAACTGGTGTGAAAATACGTGAAACATGCTGCCTGTGTTCAGGAACGAGCTTGGTGTGTGCCATAGATTGAGTTGCGTTGTACTCTCGAGAGATCGTCACACACACACACACACACACACTACATAACTCCTCTTCTTCAACCCCCACAAGGTCCTGCCAGCAACTCAACACCCCTGGAGGAAGTGAGTTTTCAGAAGTTTTTTTTATTTGTATGTATTTACCTGCTACAATACCTCTATATTCTTCACTTCTTTTTTTTCCCCAGAAAGTACAGCTTCATTATCAGTAACTATGACAAAGACTAGAGGTGATGTTGACATTCTTATAGCAATATAAAAAGTGAAACCCTCGTACATTTTACAGATAGACTTTGAATAAGACAAAATAAAACCACTAGCAAGCGAAAATATTTAGGTATGGGTGAGACAGGAATAAATGAGAGTGAACCTGAAGGTATGTTCTTCTTTTCGGTCCAGGTAATAGTCGCGTTGATGTTTTGACAACATNTACATACATACATACATAGGCATACCCCGGTTTAGCGATGCAATTGGTTAGGTAAAACCCCATCATTAGGCGGGGTATCGTATATTGGGTTACTTGTAAGATGTAAAATAATGTGGAGCATTAACCAGCCTTGGGTTTCCCTCCAAACCGAGCCCAAAACCCACCCAAATGAGCCCAGAAACAAGTTTAAAGCCAATCTAAATGTTCTAACAGCAGTCAACGAAGCTAACCTAAGCCTAACACCTGTAAATAAATCACTGAAACCAACAAATAAAATCTGAAAATCATCAAATATGTCTGGAAAAAATCAAGCTTAGTAAACTGTATCCCAAGATGACAATGTTCACCCCACCTATCGCTAAAAGACATTAATCTAAGTCTAAAAACAGTTTATAAATCAACCTAAACGAACAATTTTAGTCTAAAATATCATCAAAATCGGTAAAACATCAAACCCATTGTTAAATCGGGGTTTGGCCATCCTCAGGCGGGGTATGATGGTATTTCTACCCCCATTGTTAAGTCGGGGTATCGCATTTAGGGGTATCGTATGCTGAGGTATGAATGTCTATCTATCTATCTGTCAATAGATAAATAGATACAGTAATCCCCCTTCTATCTGGATGCCCAATATTCGGACACCCCACTGGCCGGACATCGTTGGCTGGGACGTTCGGAACCCAAAAATGCCCCCCCAAAAAATGCAGAAAACTCCCCCAAAATCGAATTATTTTTGACCCATAAATTTGAATTTGCCGCGCGTTCTGAACAGCCGTGTTTACAATCACTTCCTGCGCTCCCCAGGCTCCTCTTCCCCTCCCCCCAGTTCTCCCTCAACTGCCATCATGAGTAGGCGGTTGTTGGGATCGCTGGCGGTAGTGTTCGTTTTTGTTTAAACCGTCATAAGTCACTGTGCTAAGGATTAAGTGCAGTTCAACACTGGATTACTGTACATGCTTCAAGAATATTTTCACCACTGTCAGAGCCTTAGAGGCGGAGGTAATATTCGTAACAACCACCACGGACATGTAAGTACACTGTCAGCTGCCAAATATTTTCCATAATCACTTCTAAATCCTCATTCTCTTGTTATATTTTATTTATTTCATGCTTTGTGTCCTATATTTGAGTGCATAGGCTGTGAAAAAGGTGATTTTCTTAGTGATTTTCATGTCTGTTACCTACGGTCACTATGCTGTCATCTGGTGAACGTCTTTGCCATACTCACCACTGAATCATCATTTTCTTGTTAACCCATTGAGAGCGATAGGCCTCATTTGGGACTTATCAGAGTCGAAAGCGATAGGCCTCAAATGAGTGCGATTTTCAAGGGCATACCAAAACCGCGCCACGAGGAGTAGGTAGCTGAAATTTGTATGGGAAATAGGGGTAGGTAGCAACTCTCGATACCACCCACGCAATGCTCCATATATGCTCAGAATATGCGCGCACACACAGACACTGTGGAGCACGCACGAAAGTAAATCCTCCTGTGATGCCGCCAGCCCTGCTCCAGGGCACCAGGCAGTAAGGGA